>JAJIYU010005981.1:0-21407 GCA_030144865.1 Tinospora cordifolia | reverse complement strand
TGTCAAAAAGAACGGTGGTTAGGTCCAACACTCAAATCAAAGAAACATGGGGGTTGGGGTGTTACAGACTTGCACATACTTAAGGTTATTCACCCATTTTTAGATCCACATGAAATTAATAAAAAAATTATATCTTTCATTTGGTTAGGATTTTTGGCCCTTAATACACATTTTTGGGTTCACGTGAAATCAACAAAAATTCATAACTTCTATTTGGATAAGACTCTCTCTATTTTCTTTCGTAATTTAGATCCCAGTGAAGCATATCAGGCAAATGAACCCCTCAATTGGACAAAAGAAATAAATTTTTGGATGCCTAGATTAGTTGGCTGATTTGTTTCATTTCATTTCACTTCATTTCATTTCTGTTTCTCAATTTTCATTCCCCTGAGATGTTTTTGAGCAATTAAATTGGCTAATTGATCATTAAAATGAATTGGTCTCATTTATCCTTATAATTCAATTATTTCCTTTCATTTAGTACAAAATTCTCAGGGTATTATAACCTACCCTCCTTAAAAAAATTTCTTCCTCTAAATTTGTACATATTTAGGGGTTCTTAGTAAATAGGTGTGGGTACTTGGTCTTCATTTCGGTTTTCAAGTCCCAGGTAGCTTCTTACATCCCATGATGCTTCCACATTACTTTAACTAAGGGAATATCTTTAGTTCTTAGGTTTTGCACCTTGTGATCGAGGATTCTAACTGATGCTTCTTCATAAGTGGCATCATCCTGGGTGTTTACTTCTTCCCAGTGGATGGCATGAGAGGGGTTTGGTCAACATTGACATGTGGAACACATTGCGAAGTGAGGTTATTCGATTTGGTAGATCCAACTCATAAGCACATTCCCTGATTCTTCTAAGTATTTCAAAGGATCCAACAAATCTCGTTAATAACTTCCCCTTGAATCTGAACCTCTTGATACCCTTCTGAGGATTGATTCTTAGAAATACTTTGTCACCCACTTGGAATTCTAGGGGTCTCCTTCTCTTATTAGCATAACTTTTCTAATGACTCTGAGCTGTAGTCAGTCTTCTCTATATTTATTTATTTCTTCCACCAAGGCTGGCCCAGTCAGTATATGATTTTCAAGTTCAGCCCAATAGCTTGGTGATCTGCGAGGTCTTCCATAAAATACTTTGATTGGAGCCATCTTAATGCTTATTTGGTAAGTGTTATTATAGGCAAACTTCACTAGGTGTAGGTATTTGCTCCAGTTTCCTTTAAAGTCAAGACACAAGACCTTAGCATGTCTTCTAAGGTCTGGATAACTCTCTCAGACTGCCCATCTGTCTGAGGGTGAAAATAGTACTCATGGTGCGTTTAGTGCCCAACTCCTTTTGTAGACTCTATTAAAACTAAGAAGTGATGTGAGAAACTTGGTCAGATACTATCATTTGTGCACACCATGCAACCTTACTATTTCTTTCATATATAGTTCTCCCAGCTTACTGACTTGGTTTGTGGATTTGATTGGCAGAAAATGGGCCACTTTAGTGAGATGATCCACAATCACTAAAATAATATTTTCTCCTTTTTGGTTTATGGGCAAACCACTGACGAAGTCCATGACAATGTTATCCCACTTCCATTCAGGGATAGGGAGTGGTTGTAACATTTTAGAGGGTTTTCAGTGTTCTACTTTTATGTTGACAAGTTGAGCATTTAGAGACATGCTTAGTCATATCTCTCTTCATTCATCTCCACCATTAAGTCTTTTTGAGATTTTGGTACATCTTATCTCTGCCTGGATGCATTGTATACTTCGTCTGATGAGCCTCATCCAGTATGGTTTGCTTACTTTGCCCATTTTGAGGTACACAAACTCTTTCTCCAAGTCTAAGGGTATTCTCAACATCTAGCCTAAAGTCAGAATGCTTACCTTGTTCAACTCTTTCTATCAAATTTTTGAGCCGCTTGTCTTACCTTTGTTCATCCCTAATTTGATGCAGAAGATTCGGTTGACAAGATATGTTGTAGAGACAGGCTCGTCTATCATTCAAGGCCACACCTAGCCTAAAGTCTTCAATCAATTGATACATCTGACCCTTTTCTTCCTCTTGTTTGTTGAACTTCCTACTTAAGGCATCGACCACTATGTTGGCCTTCCCTAGATGGTAGTGTAGTTGAAAGTCATAGTCTTTAAGGAGCTCCATCAACCTTCGTTGCCTGAGGTTCAACTCCTTCTGGGCGTAGATGTACTTTAGACTCTTGTGATTGAAAAAGAGATCAATCTTCTCAGTATATAGATAGTGTCTCCAAATTTTCAGGGCAAACATAATGACTGCTAACTCTAGGTCATGCGTAGGATAATTCTTCTCATGGACCTTCAGTTGTTGTTAGGCATAAGCGACTACTTGTCTTCCTTGCATCAATACTGCTCCCAGTCCACTTAGTGAAGCATCGGTATAAAGGGTGAAATAACACCATGGGTTGGAGTGACTAGGATAGGGGTCGAAGTCAATGTAATTTTTATTTCTTGGAATGATTATTTGTACTTCTCGTCCCAAGTGAATTTAACGCCTTTCCTGGTTAACTTGGTCACCAGTTCTTTTAGCTTGGAGAAGTCTTGGATGAATCTCTTGTAGTATCTAGCCAGGCCTAAAAAACTCCTGATCTCTGTAACTGTCTTTGGTTGTTTCTAATCCATGACAACTTCAACCTTCTCTGGGTCTATAGAGATGCCTTCTGCTGATACTACATGACCAAGGAACTTAACCGTCTTCATCCAGAATTCACACTTACTGAACTTTTCATATAATTGGTGCCTTCTGAGGGTCTCCAACAGTTTCCGCAAGTGATCTAAGTGTTTAGATTCTAACTTAGAGTAAATTAGGATGTCATCCAGGAACATCACCACAAATTGGTCAAGGTATTGTCTAAACACTCAATTCATTAAATCCATGAATGCTATTAGGGCATTAGTCAAATCAAAGGGCATCATGGTGAACTCAAAGTGTCCATGTAATACTCCAAAAATCCATGAGACCTACACGTCACTAGTGAATAGTTAAAATAAATAAATAAATCAATAATTAATTAAATAAATAAGAAAATAATAAGAATACTAAGAAAATTATGTAGAATAAGTTCAAACAAACCTAGAATGAATATAAAAATGATATAAATTCAGAAAGCATGAAAAATGGCGTGGAAAAGACAGACTAATGGTAACTTCATTGGTTACCATGGTAATAAATTGGATATTGCGGTAATGCTTGGAAAAACCAGAAATGCGTGAAAATGGAATCATTCTTGTTATCGCGATAATGGAAATCGTTACCGCGGTAATGCTATACAAAATCAAAAATTGATGCATTCTGGTTACTACGATAGCTTACCACGATAAGATGGTGAAAAACCCTAATTTGGATGTGTTAATCACGTGATTACCATGGTAATTGGAGTCATTACCGCGATAATACGTAAAAATTATGAACATGTGTGATTTGTGCGTAAAAACCCTAATTCTCATGCATAGTCGTGTAGAAACCTTCTTAGTCGCCAGAGACCAACCCTTCTTTTTCCCAAAGGCATTCTAAAGTATTCCTAGTATATTCAAATCCTTCTCTACTAGTTTCTCAAGCTTAGATTCGTGAATAACAACATCATCAAGGGTGGATTTGAGTTGAGACACGATCGGAAACATTTCGTGCAAAGGTAAATCACGAAACTCTAGCTTGAATCATGATTTTCTATCATGGTTGGACATTTTCTTAAGTATATGCTCGTTGCTTGTGAAACATAGATTGTTGGGAGTGTTTGGAGCCTTGTTTTGGCAAGAAACAAAAGCGAAAAGTGTGGAACACCAAAGTATAAAGATTTCCTTTAGTTTGATGTGTGTTTTAAGCAAAATGTATATGTATTAGAGTGTTAAACATATGGGGAAACCACAAATGCGATGATGTATGCACAAGCATTGCATTTTCTGGGAATCCTGTAGTTACCATGGTGATTGACTGGGATAACACACACACACCATCATGAGCCCTGCTAGTAACCGCGGTCATTAACTGCGATAACATATTGAAAAATTCATCAGTGCACTGGTTAGCACGGTAACCGACCGCAATGATTTGTGTTGTCAATTCTGGCAATCACGATAATGCTTTTTAGACCCTGTTTTTCAAGTTTTTATGCATAAATTCGAGTGATTGCAGTAGTACCCTTCTCTATTGCAGTACACAAAAGAAGAACGTGATATTCCACACCGAATATTACCTAGATGCACACCAATTACTACCTAGACTAAGTGAATATTGAAGCATGGTTAAAGGGTACTAAATTATGATATGAACCTATTATAGGTTGAGGATTCAAATCATTAGAAAGAGGATTAGAACAAGTGGAGCATAACAATAGGTGGAAGTGATTACCTTGCTCCGTAGTATTATTTGAATTTTAATATTGAACATGTGGTGTGTTTACATTGTTTGAATGCCTAAAATCATGCTAAGATGTTATTTAAATGATTTGTGAATGACATGAATGTATGAATGCTAGAATAACATGAGTTATATGTTTACGTTCAGTGTTACAAGCTTTATAATATGAGATGATTGTTGCTTTATTTATGAGATGATCAACTTGATTTCTTTATTGTGCAATGATGTGTTATTCATGATGAAATGATAATGATGCTTGTTATGAGATGTTCATTGATGGACGAGCAAAGATAAATTAAGAATTGAACCACGTACCATCACAGCGGTCCACGGGGGATCATTATGGGTGTTCTCAGGATAAGGAATGATTGGTTTGGCCCTAGTTCTTGATGATAGGACTATGAGTGTGGCCCGAGTTCTTTGGTGATGGAGCGATGGTTGTGACCCTAGTTCATGAGTTGGGTGATGGTGTGCCCCTATCCCAATGGAATCTAGTATATAGTGCATTTTTTTTATCTTCTCCGACATGATGATGATGAGAGAACACCAAGTTTACACCCTTCGGTCTACTTAATGACTGTTGATAACTGAATGTTTGAAACACCTAATGAATGATAAGTGTTTGCATGTTCGGTGTTTGATTTAAATAATGCTATTGATATACTGTGTATGATCCACTGGGCTCTTGAGCCCAACCCACATTTTCCTTTCAGGAAATCAATGAAGAAGCGCCTTTGGTGAGTGCTAATTTGAGGACATAGGAAATCGTAGATCTTACAAATGAGATTATTCTTTGATATTTAACTATGTATTGAGATTAGATTGGGCACACGACCCATTAGATGATTTTATTTGTTGAACCTTTTATTTTGGGTTAGAGTATGACCATTTGAGCCAGATTTTGGATAAATACTTGGGATTTTTTTATTTTGACCTTCAATATGTTTGGATATTTCAAATTGTTAACCCGTTTATTAGATTTATTGTTTTCTATTTTATGGGATCCGCTCTTGGTATGTCTAAGAGATTGATGAATTATTTGTATGAGATCTAGTATGTCGAGAAGATATTTAATGAGAATTGAATGTGAGAAAAGTAATGTCTCGGTTATCAACAAATGATATATGTCCCAACATTTAATGGCGGCTTTCTCATGTGTGATAGACATGATAGAAATGAGGGACCGAAAACTGGGGTGTTATAGTCCATATCTCGTTATGAAGGCTGTCTTGTATATGTCGACCTTGATTCTCAATTGATGATAACCCGACCTAAGATCAATCTTTGAGAAATGAGTGGCTCATCTCATTTGATCAAATAGGTCATCAATCCTTTATAGAGGGTACTTGTTTTTTATGGTCACTTGGTTCAGCTTCTGGTAATCGAGACATAGTCTCATGGAACCATCTTTCTTCTTTACAAACAGTATGGGAGCTCCCCAGGGTGATTCACTCGGTCTGATGAAGCCTTTCTCCCCAAGTTTGTCTAGTTGAGACTTCAACTCGGTCAGTTCCACTGGTGCCATTTTATAAGGAGTATGACTATAGGGTTGGTTCCAGGGTGAAGTTTAATCTTGAATTCTAATTCTCTAGCAGGTGGTAGTCTGGGTAAGTCGTCCGGGAATATGTCTTCGTACTCACTAACAACTTCTAGATCTTGGATTCTTTTCTGTTCAATAGAGTCCTCCTCTGAGAGTCTTTCGAACTCATCCTTCTACTTCAATCAATTTAACATGGTTATGGTTGGACTCCTTAGTAGTTTTCGCATATC
Organism: Tinospora cordifolia; assembly: GCA_030144865.1. Taxonomy (NCBI): domain Eukaryota; kingdom Viridiplantae; phylum Streptophyta; class Magnoliopsida; order Ranunculales; family Menispermaceae; genus Tinospora; species Tinospora cordifolia. The sequence continues at coordinate 15,250 of JAJIYU010005981.1, read as the reverse complement.
TCCGTTAATTCTATAGGTTTTCTCTAAAGGTAGGATTATGGTTACTTGCCTCTTAGGACAATCTATCTGAGCTTGGTACTGGTCTAACCAATCCATCCTTAAGATAATGTCATAGCCATAAAATGGTAAGGTGTATGAGTTTATCCCTAAACCTTAAGTCACAACTACACATTTGTTTAGAGGTAACAATGGTCCCTATTGGTATGGACACATTCAAAGTTATGGGTAGTGTTTTTGTTACAAGTTGTAACATATCAGCTAGTTCTTCAGAGATGAATGATTTTGAGGCACCCGAGTCAAATAATAGTTTCATAGCAACATTGAATAACAAGAACGTACCTTCCACTGCAAAGACTTGATCTTCCTGAGTCTCAACAACAAAAATTCTAGCCTGGTTCTGACCACGACCCTGGTTCTGCCCCTGACTGGCATTTTGTTGCTATTGCTTGACTTGAGGATGACCGTTCTGACCTCTTCCCTGAGTGTTTTGCTATTGTTGGGGAGCCTGAGCTAATGCCGTTGGAAAATTTCTAGTTATATGGCCTCTCTGCCTGCACACGTAGCACAGTCATTGTCTCCTTGCTTGCTACTTAGACTCATCTTTGTTCTGCCCCTGTTTCTGTGGTTCCTTCCCACCACTTTTATTCCTTTTTTGAGTCCCATGATCTTTTTCATTCCCAGACCTTTTGTTCTTTTCCTCAACTGTTGTTCTAAGTTGAGTTCCTATTCTAGAGTTAGCGTATTTTCCAAGACGTCTTTGCACGTCTTTAGGCTAGAGTCCTTACTATCTTTTAGATCTCTATTGTAATACCTCATAATTTTGTCAACAAAAAGTTATTAATGAAATAAAATTCATTGAGAAAAAATTCTAAAATAATTGGAGGCAAATAAAATCTTAGTATCAAGATGATCTAACTAATGATATAAGGTTAGTAGAATTATCAAATATTATTTGTATAAAAAATTAATTTGTAATTATGCAAGTAGTGGAACAATTATGGAATTAATTATCTAATATAAAGTAAGTAGAGTGAATTATATAATTATTTGTACGTCTTTGAAAATAAAAATATGAGATAAATACATAAAAATGAAGAAATGAAAAATGTTGAGAAATATGAATTATTAATTGTTGGTAATATTAAAGAAATGGAAAAATATCTAATATTAGAGAATTAGAAAGGGGAGAATATTAGCAAAAATCAATAAAATAGAAGGATATGTGCAATAAACCATATTAGAAAGTGAAATTGGGTGTATAATTGGCAAAGTTCGGGTAATAGAAACCTTAGAAATAAATTTTGGTAATAAAAACTGCATCCAACAGCCAGAAACATGTAATCTGCACGATCTAGGATCCCACGGTCAAGTCAAGCCTGCACCAAACGTTCAGGAGCACTGAATCATCAAAATCTAATAGCCCACGATCGATCCATCCAATCCAACGGTTCAGATCAGTTTCGTTGATCGCGAATGAGATCCGCGTGCTGCACTCGAGGACGATCCAAGCGTCCAGATTAAAGTTGTGTTCGGTGATCGCGAACGAGATCTGCACACCGCGATCGTGGTTCATCTGATGGTCCAGGCGAGTTTCGTTGATCGCGAACGAGATTTGCGTGCTGCGCTTGAGGATGATCCAAGCATCCAGATCAAAGCCGTGTTCGGTGATTACGAACGGAGATCCGCACATCGCGATCAAGGAAGATTCGACAGTCCAGATTAAATGCTCAAAAAATAAAACGAGAAATTAACTGAAAATCTGTGAAAATACTTCCAAAATTCTGAAAACTTTTTTCTAAATTTCAAAAAAAATTATCTAAATACACTTGCTATTCTCCTATGCTTGGGAGACACGAAATTTTGAAGAATTGGTAGGTCTCCTACAAGGAGAACACCACAAACTTGCCATTCTATGCCATTTCGAACTCTATATAAACCCCCCATGCTCAACATTCCTCTCATCCCAAGAACCAAGAGTTGAGATTTCCTCTCGTTCTTTAAGCCCTCTTCTTGGCATCCCTTCTCACCATTCTTTTCCCTCTTGTGTCAGAAGTTCTTGGTTTGCAGATTCATCTTGGGTGATTTTCTTGGTGCTTGAACGTTGGAAACTCTTGTTTAAACTTTGGGGAGAAAACATCATAAAGTGGAAGTGATTTTTCTACGCCCCTTTTTCTTATTCAAATTGCTAGCATGTTCAATGGTTGTTTGGCTTTTGAAATCAAAATAATTTCAGTTCTAGTATTCTAAGATATATTTCAGTTTCAGATTTGATCCTTGTTCGAATTTATGCATTCATAATATTCATGCCATGTTTAGTATCATGCTTAGGCCTCATTTCAAAGTATGATGCATGATTATGGTTGTTTCATGATTTGATTTTTAGATTGTTCATATTCTGAATTGTATTGATCTTAGTTTCATATTTTGAAGTTTATTTGATGATTCAAGATTTAACAAAAGAAGATGGTGAAAATAACTACATACCATCATAGAAAACATGTGGGTTGCTATGGATGTTCTTTTTTCATGGATAGCCATGAGGGTTTAAGACCTAAGTGCTTGGTTGGTGGGTAAGCTCCCTAAAGTCCAGAAATCCAATAAAATTGGCTATGCAATGCCATATTTCATTCTAAGGAGGCATTTAGTTAAGAACATTAAGAGTTGAGAAACTCTTTTGGTCTAAATTACAACTTGAAACACTATGATACTTGAAATGCCTAATGTATGCAAGTGATTGAATTATGAATGTTTTATTGATTTGAATTTGAAAAATAGTTGTTTGAAAAAGATCCATTGAGCTTTGTGCTCACCCCTTCCTTTTTTTTTCTTTTGAAAATTAAATTAAGAAGACCATGGAATTTGGATAGTTTCTATTTTAGCAAGTTTCTATCTTTTTAAAGTTTCCTTTTAATGTAAGGTCATGTTGCCCAATTTTGAATAAGTCTTCCGCTGAAATTTTATTTATTTTAGAGATTATGAATGTCTTTTGATCAATAATGTAATAGTTTACATTAGAAAGTTATGTATTTTCTTTTGTTATGAATAAAGAAGTTGAATTTTTCTTTATCTTTAATTGCCTTGATTTTATTAAATGGAAATTTGTATTCTTGAATTTACTCTAATGCATGAAGTATTGAAAAATAGAAAGTCAAGTGTGTGTCACTTGTAAAGTAACACTAGACCCAATTCGCCCAATGGTTAAGTCCACTGTCAAAGAATGGTGGTTATGTCCAAATAAATGTGGGGGTTGGGGTGTTACATCCATCTTGAGACCCTATGCAAAATAATTGACCTTCACTTTCTCTTCCCTAATTAGTTCTAGTGAGAATTTGGCTAGTTTAGTGAATGTTTTCTCATATTCGGCTACATTCATGTCCCTTTAATTTAGTCGGACAAATTCTTTTTGTAGCTTACTCAGTATTGCTTCTGGAAAGAGCTTTTTGTAGAAGATCTCTGTGAACTTTTCCTAGCTCGTTGCTTCAACATTTGTATTAGGATCCATCTTCATCATTCGCCAACAATTTCTGGCTGTCCTTGAAGTGGTGCATGGCTAATGCTACTCTACATAATCCTATCACCTTTAGTATATTTAGATGTTCCTCCATCATCATCTTCCTTTGCTTCTCATCCTCCAGGTTCTCCTGAGCCCCCTGATGATCCAAAGCCTTAAGTACAAACACTGGTAGTAGTGCGGGAATTGGTTCAGGTACTGGTAGTTGTGGCACTGCTTGAGGTATCATTTGAGATAGTGCCCTCATGATCTGGTCTAAGACCATCCGGGTGACTTTATTCATCATGTTTTCTGTTTGTGCTTCCGTATGAACAAGCGTTTCCTATTCTCGCTGTTTAGTTTCATCAGATTTTGTGGCCTTGGTAGTGTATCTCTTTGATCTGGTCATTGTGTATAAGTCAAAAGCCATTTTAGTATCTAATACGATATCATGGTAAAATATTTAAGTGAATTATAATCTAGGGTACACGACCCGTCTTCCCTTATCTTCATGATAGAAATGCTTTTCCAGACTTGAGAAGATGGTTGTCTTGTCCATATTAATTCATCGAGTTCGCATTCCCTAGCCTTTTGTTTCATTCGTACTGTCATGACTCTAAATTCAAGTTTCTAGGTTTTTGATTTGTTTAGTGGGCTATCAGTTTATGCTTTTAGGTTCTTTTTACTCTTGGGTATAGGATTTGGTTTCATATGACATACATATAAACAAATCAAGCATGCTTTTCAAATAATCATTTAATTATAAAGGTTCACGCTAGCATAGCAAAATTTCATGCTTCCATCTAAGCTTATAGGTTCAAGTGTCTTATACCACTCTACCCCTTCCACTTAGACTTTCATTCAAAAAATTGCCACACCTAAACAATTTTGCAAATGTCTTGATAATTAAGGTTTTTCAAGCCCACTATATTTGACCATCCCATACCAGCCAAGCATAGAAAAACAAGTTCTTCCAAAGTTACCGATCATTCACCAAACATGGTTTAACATTCTCTGAGTCTAGGCTTCTCCCATACCCCCGAATTCCCATGCATCCCATACCTCATAGAAATCGGAGATACATAATCTTTCCAATCTCGCGTCTTAATCAAATAAGTGTTTTAATTCATATGATTTTAGTCTGTAACCTATGTCTTAAAGTTTTATGCATTTGATCCACTACCCCACCCATGTTGTACCTAAGGCCACCTTCCTAGACCCAGAGTTTCAATCTGGTTGACTCACAATCTCTATTGAGTCAAGATACCACCTTTAGCATCTTTTTTGACTTTTGGTCAGTTTCTTGCCCTAATTTTTTACCTTCTAATTTTCTTTTGTAGAAAGTAAGGGTGTTCTTCAACTTAGACCACTCGTACAAGATGGTGAGACAACCTCCAGGTTGGGCAGCGAGACCGAAGTTTACTTAGTAACCACGCTTTCTCGGGCGGGATAATCCACCTCCCTTTCAATGTTTAGCTTTACTTGAGACAAGACTTACCCACTATCCAAATAAAACATTTCAAAACATATATTTCTTTTTTGAAAATGCTTTCTAAAACTTTTTTAAGTTTCAAAATAGAAGGTAGGGCTTTGTACATTTAACTCAAAGTACTGGTCAAACCTAATTGAGTTTCTAATTTAAGCCAAACAACTAATACTTGACATTCTATTTCCTAGCCTTGTACATCTACTAATTGAGCTTTGATACCACACTTTTAACACCCCAACCCCTGGGGCTTTCAATTGAACTTAACCATAAGGCGGGCTGGGCGGGTGTTACTTTAAAGGTACACAACTTGACTTCTTATTCCTTTTATCCCACATCTCACTCTGATTCAAGAATACTTTACCCAAAGTTTATACACACAGTTCAATAAGGCAATTACACAAAAGATAAAAGAAAACTTTCCAATCTTTGTTGATTTAATAAAAGAGAGTACATAACTCAAAACTAATAAAAGAAATTAAATTCAAAGGAAGTCTTACATTGTAGATATTCAAAATTTGGGCTACATGTCCTTGTATTTGAATATAGAAACTTTTTAAATTAGAACCTATCTAATATCAAAGTGTTCATGTGATTCAAATCCTTGAAAAATAAAAGAGACGGGTGAGCACATAGCCCAGTGAATCTTTTTCAAACAACCAAATTACTAATTTAGTCTAACAATATATTCAAATTCAGGTACTTGTAAAACATTAGGCGTTTCAAACATTATTTCATTTACAGTTGTAGATTAGACTGAAAGGGTTTCAAGGCCCTTGATGTTCTTATCAAAATACCTCCTTTTACGTAAAAAATGCATTTCTTTTGTCATATTCATTAGACTTAGGGTCTTACCCATATACAAAGTATTTTGGAATTGAACCATGTAAACAAAATCACAAGTAAAGAACACCCACAATGACCCTCATGTTCGCTGTGACAGTACGTGGTTCTTAACCTCAAGATCTTTTGTTTAATCTCATACTCATGAATCATAAATAAAATAATTCAGCATGTTTAACACATAAACATTTAAAGCATGAAAATAAGCATATAACATGCATCATACTTTAAAATAAACCTAAACATGGTTTCATGATCAACTAACATGACATACATGCAAATCTAACCACACATCAATTTAAGGAACTAGCCAGGAGTTGGTGGCAGATGTTGAAGGTATATCTAAATATCGATGTTTGACACATGAACTGGGAAGAATTCAAAGAGGTGTTCTATGATAAATTCTTTCTAGAGGCCACACAAATGCTGATGTAGTCTGAGTTCATCTGGTTGACTTAGAGAGACATGATTGTGTTTGAGTATGAGGTCAAGTTCACTAAATTGGCCAAGTTTGCACCTGAACTGATTAGGGACGAGATAATGAAGGCTTCCAGGTTTGCAAAAAGCCAAAAAATTGAAATTCACAGAGTGGTGAATCTAATAGGTTTGAAGACTTATAGGGAAGTAGTGGAGAAAGCAGTACTAACAGAAAGAGAGGTCAACTTTGAGCAGAAGTTGAGAAACAAGGGTAAGAGACCAAGCAATAGCAAAGAGTTCCAAGGGAACCAGAAAAAACAGAACAAGAACTAGCCACCAAGGTAACAAAACTAGGGAAGAGTCAACAAGCAATTGGCTCAAAGAGAAGGAGATTGCTACACTTGTGGGCAGAAAGGACATCTTGCCATGGACTGTCAAAACTAGGGACGACAAAGACAGATCCAAGGGTAGAATAATGGTCAAGGTAGGAACCAAGGCGGACATGGACTACAACAACCATAGTAGAGGCAACCTCAGCAATAATAGCAGGGCAGACAGAATTAAGCCTGAGTGTTTGCTATTGAGGACGGATAGGCGAAACAAGCTCTGACTATCAAGGTATATTTCTACTCTTTAATGTTGCTGTTACGATCTTGTTTGATTCGGGTGCCACTAAGTTATTTGTGTCAGAGGACCTAGTTAGGAGATTATAACTAGTGACATCCATGCCACCAGAACCATTGTATGTATCTACTCCCATAGAAACTATAGTGATTGCTAGAAAAACTTATACGTGTGAGTTGAGATTGGAGATAAACTGATAACTACCGACCTTAGAGTGTTACCTTTCCATGGTTATGAAATGATATTGGGCATGGACTGATTAACCCAATACCAAGCTTAGATTGATTGCTCAAGATGAAGAGTCACATTGACTCTACCATCTGTTGAACTAGTGAAGGTTAAGGGGGAAATGCAAAGATTACCCGAAGCCCTATGACTGCTATGTTGCCTTTTGCATACCCCAAAGCCCTATGACCACTATGCTGTGTTGCATAAGGCAGATTGAGGACTTCACACAAGTTTTGGATGATAATATTAGGTAGCCGAAAGATATTTAGGAGATACTTGTAGTGTGAGAGTATCTAGATATGTTTCCAAATTATTTACTTGGACTACAATGACACGAGTAGGTGGAATTCAAGATTGAACTGCATCTAGGCACAAATCCTACAACCATTCCTCCCTACAAAACAACGCCAATAGAGTTGATCGAACTCAAGACTCAATTGGATGAACTCCGTGAAAAGTGATTCATTAGACCTAATGAATCAGCATGGGGAACTCCTGTACTATTCGTGAAGAAGAAAAGCGGCTCAATGGGGTTATGTGTTGATTATAGGAAGATCAACCAAGTGACCATAAAGAATAAGTATCCCTTACCTAGGATAGATGATATGTTTGATCAATTGAGGGGAGCTACTCACTTCTTCAAAATTGATTTGAGGTTAGGTTATCACCAGTTGAGAATCAGGGAGGCTGACATACATAAGACAACTTTCGAGACTCGATACGAGCATTTGGATTTCACAGTGATGTCGTTTGGTTTGACCAACGCACCAGCAACATTCATGGACTTGATGAACATAGTCTTTCAATGGTATGTAGATCAGTTCATAGTGGTATTCGTGGATGATATCCTAATCTACTCCAGATTAGAAGCTAAACATATAGAACACTTGAAGATTGTGCCAGGCACACTGAGGAGAAATGAGTTGTATGCTAAGTTCAGCAAGTATGAGTTTTAGATGAAGACGGTCAAGTTTCTTGGGCACGTAGTCTTGGTCGAAGGGATATAAATCAATTTGGATAAAGTGGAGTCAATAGCTAACTGGAAGTAATAAAAAATGGTGATAAAAATTAGAAGCTTCTCGGGTTTAGCAGGATACTATTGTAGATTTATCTAAGACTTCTGCAAGTTAACTAGGCCTACGACCAAGCTGACCAGAAAAGGAGAGAAGTTCACATGGGATGAAAAGTTTGATGAATCTTTCCAAGAGTTGAAGAAGAGGTTGACTTCAGCTCTTATCTTGGCTACCCCTACTCATGGTGTGTGATATGTTCTATATACTGATGCTTCATAGAATGCATTGGGAGTCGTATGGATACAAGGGTAAAAAGTCATTGCTTACGCATCTCGACAACTAAAAATCCATGAACAAAAATATCCTACAAATGATCTAAAACTAGTTGCTATCGTGTTTGCCTTAAAGATTTGGACGCATTATCTCCATGAAGAGAGATTCGACCTATTTTGGATCATAAGAGTTTGAAGTACATCTATACTCAGAAGAAACTGAATCTGAGACAATGGAGATGGATGAAATTTTTGAAAGACTATGGTTTCTAGCTACATTACCATCCAGGGAAGGCAAACATTGTAGCTGATGCCCTCAGTAGAAAGTTCGATAAGAGAAATAAGGAGAAAGGACAAATGTATTAGCTCATTATAACATTAGATGGTAAGCAAGCATACCTATATGCAATAGTCTACCAATCGAATCTTTTACAACAAATTAGAGATGAATAGAAACACGACAAGTGGATTGTGGACCTGACAGAAGGTGTCAAGCAAGGCAAACACATTGATTTCAAGATTGATGCCGAACGTACATTGAGACTTGGAGATAGAATCTACGTACCAGAGAATGGGCAAAGTAGAAAAACTATACTGGATGAGGCTCATCGGACTAAATACATGATGCATCAAGGAGGTGATAAGATGTACCTAAAGCTCAAGAAAACCTACTGGTGGAGGGGTATGAAAAGGGACATAGCCAAGTTTGTCTCCAAATGTCTAATCTACCAGTAGGTGAAGGCTAAACATAGAAAACTCCTAGGGATGTTCCAATTACTTTCGATACTAGAATGGAAGTAGGATAATATTGTAATGAATTTCGTAAGAATCCTACCCATAAACCAAAAGGGTGAAGATGCAATATGGGTGATTGTGGATTGTTTCATAAAGGGAGCTCATTTTCTACCCATCCGATCTACATATATAGTTAAAAAATTGGGATAATTGTATGTCAAGGAGATAGTAAGGCTACATGATGTACCCAAGACCATTGTGTCAGACAGAGATTCTAGGTTCACATCTCAGTTTTGGCAGAGCCTACAGAAAGAATTAGGTAGTAAACTCACCAGGAGCACTACATTGCATCCTCAGATAGATGGACAGTCAAAGTGAGTTATACAAATACTAGAAGATATGTTGAGAGTGTGTGTCCTTCACTTCAAGGGTAATTGGAGTAAGTACTTGCATTTAGCATAGTTCGCCTACAATAACAACTACTAGGCAAGTATTCAAATGGTTCCATATGAGGTTCTCTATGATAGACCCTGTAGGTCTCTATCTTGTTGGGTAGACTGTGGGATCATGTACTTACAGGAGTAGACCTAGAACAAGAAATGAATAAATAAGTGAAACAGATCCAAAAGAATTTGATTACGATTCAGAGTAGGCAAAAGAGCTATGCAGACAAGGTGAGAAGGCCCTCTAGAGTTCCAAGAGGGTGATAGAGTATTCCTACAGATTAGCCCTTAGAAGGAGATTTAATGTTTTGGGGTCAAAGGAAAGCTATCATCGAGATTTATTGGTCCATTAAAAATACACAGGCGAGTTGGTGAATGTACCTATGAGTTGGACCTGCAGAACAGAATGTCCTTGATCTACAATGTTTTTCATGTGTCGATGCTACGAAAGTATGAACCAAACCCCTCTCACATCATACATTGGGAGGAAGTCAATTTCCAAGATAACGTGACTTATGAGAAACTAACCATCAGAATACTAGGTAGTAAGATATAAAGTCTTAGAACTAAGGACATCTCATTAGTCAAGGTTTTGTGGAAACACTATGACCTGAAAGAAGTAACTTGGGAGTTAGAGAGCAAAATGCGGAGGAAGTACCCGGACCTATTCTCTATGAGAATCTTATAGGTATGTGATCACTTGTAAATTTTGAGGATGAATTTTTTTAAGGGGGTAGATTGTAATATCTCAAAGAATTAAGAAGAATACGGATGATAAAAAAAAGGAACCACGTGAATAGTGTGGTACCCAAAACTGGTATAGTGTGGTAGTGTAGCATGAAAATGAAATAAACGAGTTCGCGTGAATACTACGGTACTGGTGTGGAGTACCACGGTATTGCGATGGAAAACATGAAATTTTGACGTCGACATGGTACTGAGAATGGGGTATCGTGATATTGTGATTAGAAAACTTAGAACTTCCGGTGAAGACGTGATACCATGGTGCCGGGATGCGAGACTGCAATTAAAAACACGCTCAATATTGCGGTAATGGGACACAATACCGCGCATTGCGATTGAGGATCAGAAATGGAAGTTTTGGTGCGTTGAGTATCTATATATTATATGTCTATATATAATATGTGTAGAAAACGCTAAACACACCAATTTACTCCATGACCACTCCTCTTTTTTCGCGAAACAAACCCTAATCACACTCCTCTTCATTATAAATACAAATCTCTCTTAGAATCGAGAAAGCTGCCTACTGTTGATTTCCTTCTTCCCCGCGCATGTTCTAAACCAGACTTACCAAGTTCCAATCCTCTTCTAACTATCCTACTAGCATTTATAAGAGAAGAATGGTGCTGTTATTGTGAAACCCCAACCCCTAACAAATAGGTTTGAGCTTAACCACAGGGCAGGATGGGTCCTATGTTACATTTAAAAGTACACAACTTGCATCTCAATTCCTTTATTCTAACATTTATTGAAATACTTATGAATACACTTCCACTGAGTTTAAAATTCAACAAGATAATACAAGTGAATAAAAGAAAACTTCAAACTCTTTATTTATGAAATAAAGAAATACATTGTTGAATTCATATAATCAAAAGAAGGAGTACATAACTCTAAAATTCAAAACAAAAATTCAGCGAAGCTTTTTATTTAAAATTTGGGCAATATGCCTTTACATAGAAACTTTCTAAAAATAGACTTTCTAATTCCTTAGCAAGCTTGGTCATGCATTTCAAATTCCTAAAAAATAAAAGGAAGGGGTAAGCACATAGCCTAGTGGATCATTCATTAAACAATTGAGTTACTATTTCAAATCAATAGTACGTCCAAATTCAAAAACTTTCATGCATTAAGTGATTCAAGTAACTTTTTGGTTGTAGTTGACATTAAGACTGAAAGAGGTTCTATTATCTTGATGTTCTTAATTTAGACCTCTCTTTAGGGTAGAAAGACATTTCTTTGTTACTTTTCATTAGATGTTACATACCAAGTATCCCTTAGTTGCGCCCTGCAACTACACACTCTATGCATGTGTTAAGAACACCCATAGCACCCATACGAGTCACTATGACAATATGTGGTTTTTATCTTCAATTTCTTATATTTAAGAATCACATAATTATAAAAGAAATTCAAAATGTAATGATCAAAATCTTAAACAACCAAGAAAGCATGAAAACATTACATAGCATGCTTAAAACATTGAATTAAATCCTAAACATGAATTCTAAGCATGACATGCTCTCATAAGTGATCAAAACATAAAAACATGCTGAACTAAAACTAAAATAAGACTAAACATGCTAAAACTAAAATAAAACATGCTGAAAACTAGAATTCAAACAAACATGAACATGCTAAAAAATAAAGAGCAAAGTAGAAGTCCAAGAAAGCCCTCCACCTTAATCCGAATTTCTTTGTAGAATCTGGCAGAGGTTCCCCTTATCTACAACTTTCAGAACTTCAAGAACTTCTAATCACCAACAAAACTACTTCAACAACTCTCTAAAATACTGAAATAAGAACTTCTCACTCAGGAAAGAAAAGAGAGTGAGAAGGGGTGCCAAGAAGAGAGTAAGAACAAGCAAAGAGGGAAGTGTCAACTCTTTGGGCAAGTGAACTCATGGTTGGGCTAGTGGGACCACTACGGTTTTCAATCCAAGTGTGAGCAAAATATTTGAACCTTATTTGTTTCTTTTATGTGTGTGAACACACTTAAAGGTTTAGAATACATTCTAATATCTCTTGGACGTCCTCTATTAGTAAGAGAACATTCTAATATGTTGTGATTCATAAAATCAAATAAGTTTCTAATATGAGTACACAAAAATAAAGCTTTGGAATGTTTCTTATTTCCCTTGAATTCTCTCCCTTTTTGGCTCTACATGTGAGCATGAGACAAATTTCTATTTTTGATTTTTCCGAGGTGAAGGAATCTTTCTATGTCTTTTTAAATCAGCCACTCTTGTTTAACTTCTATCTTGGGTTTGTCAATGTGTGCCCACACACACATATGAGACATTTTATGTGTAACCTTAGTATACATGATCATTTATCTTGGCACATGGAATCTTTCTTCATGGGTTCTATAGGTGTGGGCATACTTGATCATTTACATCGCACGTGAGATCATTCTTTATGGTTTCAAATAATTGACACGTCTCATGGAGCTTAGGGTAGGGTAGGGTGCACATGATCATGGTGTTCCACCCATGTGACTTGCACATGTTTGGGGTGGCCATGACTTCATGGGTTCACAAAAATTAAATAAAATTAATATCTTTTTATTTACAAGGAATTATGATTTATATCCTATAGTTTTGGAATCATATGAACCTAATGCACATTTTAAGGTATGGTTTGGCCTTTGGTGGTTTTCCTTCAAAAGCTTTCCCAATTTAAGACCCACTGAGGTCACTGAGCAAATGAAAATCCAAATCTTGGCCAATTTTTCTAATTTTTGGATATGTCATTCATTTTGTTAGTTCATGTCATTCTATTTCATTTCGGGTCATTTCAATCCTCGAAAGTACTCTACATGACAATTCTTTCTAATTTGAACCCTCTAAAGGGCGTTTTGTAAATGAAAACCTTAACCTCGACCAATTGTTCTAATTTTTGGATATGTTGTCCCCTTAGTTGGTTCGTATCACCTTATTTCATTTCAAGTTGTTTTGGGTCCCTAAGGGGCACTAAATGAGAGTTTTGGAACATGTTAGATTTAGCCCTGAAATGAGTTCGGTTTCATTTTGCACCCAAATTTCACTAAATAAATGATAAGTTTCATTCAATTGAGTATAGAGAATTTAAGGTATTGTAGTTAGTGAGGAATCAAACTGATTCGCTGTTACACACACCTACATGCAGGTAACACACTAGAACTCATGTAGAAACCATGTTCCATTAATTATCATGCACTGACTGAACGCATATACGTCTTCTTGATCAAACAGAACCCTTAGATCATTCATAGCTATTGTGAGAAGTAAGCGATGGGGACAACGAGAGAAGGAGCGAAGGGGATTAAGGTATAACACTCTTCTGCTTGTCATGATTTATATTCTACTGCTAGAATCTTAGTTGCCGAAGTGCCATATACCAAAAGCTGAGAATAGATGCATGAAGTGCAATTCTCGAAAAATAGCTGTAGTATTGCGGTAACACCCCATGTTACTACGGTAATGCGATCAAAACCTTGGGATTACTGTGGTATTGAAAGCGGTAACACAGTGAACCCTCACCTGGGTTTGAGCACTCGTGCACGCAGACCAATATGATGTTTTTTTATTTCTACTGAGACACTTAAGGATGGAAAAACATGATGATCACCCAGTTTTGGCCTATCACAAGGGCCATGTACTATAATTATTAGGAGATCATTAGAAATTGAATGCCTATAATACAAGTGTTACAAACACTAAGAAATCATGATATTAAATAATCAAGGTGAAAAGTACGTGACAATTGGAATAACGAAGTGAAGATTTAGAAGGAGCTGAGCATAAAATAGGGGGAGATGACTATTCTCTCTCTCTGATATTATCTCAAATGTGATACATGACTGATTGTTTACTATCTTTACATTGTTTAGAAGCATGCTAGGAATGTGATAATGCTTACCTGTTTGATTGCTAGTTGTTATACATTTATAGCTTGACATGTGATTTGCGTGCTTCAATCTTGATTCGAGAACATGCCATCTATGTTATTTAATGAATAGCATGATTTATGTGACCTGGCGCATGAGTAATGAATTATTAACATGATTTTATGCATACATGTAATGTGATGAAGAAATAAATTATACATGCTAATAGTCACTAAATGAAGATAATTAAGAGTCTAACCACATACCAGGGCGATGGTACAGATACTGTGGCAGTAGTCTGGCATCACTGTGGGTATTTCCCCACCCTGGGCGGGTGTCCATGCTATTATCGCAGTAGCTAAGTTGGAGCTGAGGATCAAGTCAGACTTCATTCTTAAGGTTGTGTCATGATGAGGACTTGGCCTGCAGGGCATTATTTCCAAGAGTTCGAACACAGGAAAATACCAAGGAGATTCCTTTTGGTCTTAACAATAATCTAAATAGCTGTAATGTTTGAAATGACTAATGATTTATTAGTGTTTTCGTGTGTTATGTTTTTGACTTTGATAATGTTTGAGATGTGCTGTATATGATTTACTGGGCTCTTGAGCTCATCCCACTAATATGTTTTTCAGGTAATCACTAAAGATACTTGCCCATGGGCAAGTAAATGGATACCATTAGAGTAGTTTGATAGAATCCACTATTGAGATTGTATAGGAGAAGTTTACTTTTTGTTTACAGTTGTAGGGCATGGAACCCACATCTAATTTATGGTTGTTTTATTTATTGACTTCGGCCATGGGGGTATGATGCAAATTATGGAGTTGATAAAGATGACACAAATAGATTAATTAATGGTGATGATGATGCTTTGCATATTCCAAGAGGACCGATTACAAGGGCCCGTGCCAAGAAACTTAATGAAACACTCCTTGGGCTGGTTCAATACATTTGGGCCAAACAAGGTGTTAATAGTTTTTCCAACTTTAATATGGGCTTGGATAAATCAAAGGATGCTTTGAGTGTCATCCAAGTGCAAGATAATCAAAATTATGAGAAATAAAGACCTCTAGTGGAAATACAT
>JAJIYU010005980.1:0-21430 GCA_030144865.1 Tinospora cordifolia | reverse complement strand
GCTGTTTTCAGTCTTGCCCAATTGCTGTCCGCTACTTCTCCTTCTTCCAGTCGCCTTCTTCTTCTTCCTCTTTAATCGTTGCAGCTGTTTTCCTCTTCTTCTTCAATGTTGTAGCTGCTTCTTCTTCTTCTTAAATCTCTGCAACTCCTCTCGTGACCAACGACCCGCAACAACGACTTCATTTTCTAGCCTCGTTTCTCCGACCAACTTCCATATTTATAGATGCAGCAACCCTTCTCGAAGCTCTCGACTCACCGCCCGTGAAACCTCTCGATCGTCTCTCCACCGATTACATTTGAAGGCACCCGAAATTTCCCGTTTTTCATTCGAAGACCTCTGAAAATTTTCGACCGCCAAACTAACTTTCATGTGATTTTTTCGTTGATTTTATTATTTTTTATTTCTTAAATCTTTTTATTTCTTAGTTTCATTTAGTTATACCTATTCAATATCTACATACGTTTATATTTATTATTGTACTTTTTTTTTCTAATTTATTGATTTAGCATTGCATGATCAATACACATCTAATTTAAATTTCTTTAAATTATCTAATTAATTAAATTTATTCCTTTTTCAATTATATTTTATCTCTTTATTCTTGACATAAGTTACTTAATTTCCCAAAATTTTATATTCCATTTTATTTCTCCTTTATATAAAGACTACAAAATTTGGGGTTGTTACAATAGTGGCCTGATCGAGGTGGTGCTCGCCTATCCCTCAGAAAACTTCCTCTTCTTGTGCCTCTGGAGATGACCGCGACCTTGATAACCTTTGGATCCACCTATATATGATAGTTGAGTCTATAGTTGTGTCTACTGTTGTAGTTGGGGAGTATTACCTGGTACAACAAAAATCTTAGGACACTCATCCAGTTTGTCCATCTCATACTATAAGGCCTCCTTCTAGATCTCCTCTAGGGTTCGAGCCCTAGGTGCTAAAGTCACCTGCCTGATAACAACCCTCAGCCTTCATCAATAAAATCCAACCATCTCTCTTTGCTCAGCTATCAATCCAAGTGCATAAGCCTCCAACTATAGGCATTGATGTGTATATTCGCTCACTATCATGGTTCCCTAGTGCAAGCTTAGAAACTCAATCTTCTTACGTTCCCCATCAACCTCTTCAATGTAAGCCTAAAAAAGAGCTCTCTAAACCTAGCCCAAGAGGTGATTGGGCCCTCTATACTCCTCGTGGATCATGACCATCTGGCAACCTCACCCTCTAATATATGTGCTGAGAATAGAACCTGGTCTGCCTCAGATAAGCGTATGGTCTTAGCATTCTTCTTCATGTTAAGCAGCTAGTCCTCTCCTGCCTCTAAGTTGATGCCACCTCTGAACCTCTCATGGTGCAAGTCCATGAAGCTCTTGTGGAGCCGAGTATGGGCTCTCTCATCTCTCTATCTATCTGAGGAGGGGATGTAGGAGCTACCACTGCCTCAATTGGTGGCTCAACAATTAGTGGTACAGGTGGAACAGGCTGCATTACTCGATGGTATAGGTGGAATAGGCTGCCCTACTAGTTCGACCTTCTGTTTTTCAACCTCCATCTTGTTAAGTTTCTCCTTCAATAAGAGTGTCTGGGCCTAAGCAACCTTAGTAGACACCTTAATCATAGCTTCAAACCTCTATATAGGGTCCTGCTTGGGCAAAATCGAAAGAGGTGGCGGTGGTGTCGATTCCCTAAGCCTGAGCGATGGTCTACCCCGACTACCTCGCTTAGGCGACATCTTTATCTACATTTCAAATTGAATTATTGGTTATTTATCCATTTAAAATGGACCCAACTCTAAACACTTAATAATATTATATATTATGTTCAAAATACGTTTTATGATTGATAGTTTCCCTTAAGTTTGGGGTTTTTATTTACTTTCACAATTATTTTGATATTGCCTTAGTCCTTCATTTGTTAGTGTTCTTAAATTTTTGAACCTATGCTTTGATACCAACGTTGTCAAGGCCCCTTCCCTAGGTGAAGGGTGGCCTGACCGGCATAGTGACGAAATGAACCCACTCAGTGAGTCAAGTTCGCCCAATCACTATTAAGTCTTTTCAATTACAACAACAAGTGATATTAATATAATTTAAGGATTCATTTCATAGTGTACAAAAGTAAGCAAACATTATAGGAAGTTATTGTTTATACATTACATTTTGTCTTATTTCAAAAATACGTAGTTGACTATTGTTTACATATATAGAAATGACCAACCTCTAACAAAACTAAGGAAATGAAAAGAACCACCAAGGGAACTAGGCTATCACCATGCCTTTCCCCTTGTCAGCCATCAAGAACTTGAAAAGTTAGTAGAGTAGTGAGACTAAATTTCTATGTGGCTCAGTGAGTAATAAAATCAACATGTTACATATAATCAACATTTTCAAAAACAGTGCATATATGCATAAGCAGTAGTGATGAAATAATGCTTGAAAACATGACATAGAGTAAAAACTGTTATAAACAATGAAGCAGTGAAAGAAGAATAGTTTAAATACTTGCTAGTAAAAAAGTTGTATCTGAGCTATTGTTTTAAATCATTAAATCCAAGCCTATGGTCATCACTCGAGCAGGTCATAAGTCAGGCGTACCAGTCGCTCAGTGGGTCATTAGCTTGGCATATCCCTCGAACGCCCTAACCCCGCGCTTGATCCTCAAGTACTGTCACTCGAGTGGGTTAGAAGCTAGGTGCATTGATCATATGCCCTAATCCCGTGCTTGGACCTCGAATTTAATCCAAATCACATCGTCTACCTTGACTTTCGCTTGGACCTCGAGCCTATGGTTTCATTATTGGTGTATATCTATATATATTTCAAACCAATTGCTGTAACTCAAATCACATGAAACTGTTAAACCCATGTCATTCACTCATATTTTATCTAAGGAACAAATGTTAAAGTAGACACATGAATTAAACTACTTACCTTAGGTCCTGCGTACTAATGTTCCATCGACACTTGACCCAGTTCTGCAGTACACCCTCAGATCTGCGTTATTTGAACTCAATTTTAGTTCTTTTGAGAAATGTGGCTCAACTCTAGTTCCACCATTTCTAACTGATCTCGATCAACCCAAATTCGACTCAGTCAAATTGGTCAACTGGTCATGCTTGGTCAACTAGTCAAATTTAGTCAAAATTGGTCAACATGATCAATTTTGGTCAAATTTGGTCAACATAGATCAAATTAGGTCAATTTGATCAACATGGGTTAAATTAGGTCAATTTGGTCAAAATTCCCAATTTCCCATGCAGTCAAATTTTTAGCATTACATTTCATTTGTGTAGCAAATTTCTCAATTTTTCTGAGATCAATTTATGAGTCTAATTTATGCAAAAGTTTCCAAATTTGATCTAAAACCGCTAAATATTCACTAAAATTTTATATTAGAATTTTTGGGCTTCATTTGGTAGGGTTTTTAAGTGAGAATCAATAACTTTAATTTTTCAGATTTTATGTGACAGACAGTTACTGTTCATGTAAATTGACCCACTTATCCAACTCAGATTGGGATAGAATTTGGTATAGTTATTTTTGGGATATCCATTAAGGTCTCCACTAAGTTTCGCTCAAAATGCTGAGATTTGTCTAGTCAATTGATCCCCCAAAGTCTCAGCTGTATAACAACTTTTTCTTATGTTAATGTTTTCCTTGATATTCAAGTGTTTATTTTCCCTCATTAAACCTCTAATTTGAGGCCATTTCTCAAGCATTTAGATCATATAATATCACCCTATTAAGACCAATTTGAATTACTAAGCAAATGTGGCTAAAATCTTATCCAAACATAGCCTCAAACACATAACACGCATTAACAAAACTCTGAAATTTTTCTTAGTACCATAATCCTTATGTACTGAGGCAATTTTGCATGTACAGGAAATCAAGAATACAGATGTAACACCCCGACCCCCGTATTCTTTCTATGAGTGTTTGGACTTAACTACTATTGAAACAATGGACTTAACCACAAGGTGGGCCGGGTTCGGTGTTACTTTACAAGTGACACGCACTTGATTTTCCATTCCCAATATCCCGTGCCTTAATATAAAAACTAAACAAGGCCACACTATAAGAGAAAAAGGAAATTCTAATCTTTATTAATTCATAAAGAGAAAAGTACAAAACTTTTACTTAAAAAAACAATTATGGAGGAAATCATAACAAAACTGGGCAAACATGCTCTACAGAGAAATTTCTAAATCAAAGGAGATGTCCTGAGTCCTTGCATATTAAATTTCCTGAAAAATGTTAAAGGAAGGGTGAACACTAAGCTCATGGATCTTAAATAATCTTTTTCATATTCAAATCACTAACACATTCATAATTCAAACACTAACACACATTAGGCGTTTCAAGCATCAAGTTTTGTAAAGTTGGAACTTAGACCAAAAGAGTTTTTCAACCCTTGATGTTCTCAACCAAGTGACTCCTTGGAGTGAAATATGACCTTTGTTAGTCATTTTCATTGGACTTTGGACTTAGGGAACTCAACCCCACCAACGAATCACTTAGGTACTACAAACCTTATGAACTAATCATAAGAAGAGAACACCCATAACAACCATGTGTCTACTATGATGGTACGTGGTTAGGATCACCACATTCTCATATTAAATCCTATAATCATGAAACATAAATAAAGATTTTAGAATATGGCATTAAACTAAAAATAAAATACAGAATTTCATAGAACCAAACATTCACAATTCACCATATGCATCAAACATTTAGACAATCCCTAAAAACATGGTACTAGCAAGGGGCGTTTATCATGCATACATGGATATGGATAAAATAAAAATAAAAACATGCATAAACACTGAAAACTAAAATTACACTAAGAGAATTTTAGAAAAAAAAATCTCAAAAAAAAAAAAAAAGAATAAACATGCTAATGGTTTTAACAAGAAAAAACATTTAAGAGAAGCAACTTCCACCTTAGATGAGACGTTTTCCACAACTTCCAGCAGAGGTTTCCTTCGCTTTAGCACTTTTGAATCTCAACAAAACAACTCTCTACTAATCACTAAATACTAAAACTAAAAGTCTCTCACCTTTGCACAAAAGAAAATGAAAAGAAAAGAAGAAGAAGAAGTTTGAGAATACAAAAGGGAAGAGTCTCTAGGTTCTTTTCATGTATGGGTACAGGATTTGGTTTCAAAGCAAGTAAACATTACAACATGCTTTTCAAACAATCGTATAATCAAGCTAGCATAACAAAATTCCAAACTTCCACCTAAGCTTCTAGGTTCAAGTGCCTCATCCCACTCTACCCCTTCCACTTAGGCTTTCACCCAGAACAGAGCCACATCTAAACAATTTCACAAATTGCTCAATAATATGGTTCCCGAGCCCACTATGCCCAACTGCCCCATCCAGTGAGCATAGAAAAACCCGTTCTTCCATAGCTATCGATCATTCACCATACATGACCCGTCATTCTTCGAGTCTAGGCTTCCTCCGTACCCCCAGATTCCTATGCATTCCATACTACATTGAAACCGAACGATATAGAAGCTTCTTGGTCCCGTGTCCTGATCAAACAATTTTCTGCTTTCCCACAATGTTAGTTTCTAGTCATGTATTAGAGATTTATGCTTTTGATCCACTGTGCCTCTCATGGCTATACTTGTTTCTATCTAAGGTCTATTATCTGGACCTATCCTCATAGGTTCATGTATTTTCTCTTGAAAATTGTATTTTTCCCCATTTATTCCAATTTTCTCCAATAAATATATAAAATTGAGAAAATTTAGATAAATTCATGTATCTCCATTAAAATTTTAGAAAGTACATATATTGGACCCAAAAATTTTTGTATATCAAAACACGGGTCGTCACTACCTCTCCCCTCCTTATAAGAAATTTCGTCCTCGAAATTTACAGTGGCTTAGATAATACAAGTCAAGAAGCAACACTCATCAACTTAGGGTAGTGGCGGATTGTAAAATCCTCAATCTCCCATGTATCCTGCTCAGCACCATGGAACTGCCAGCGCACTCGTACCATCGGTATCTCCTTGTTGCGCAACCTCTTTGCAGCTCAATCTATGATGACCACATGCATCTCATCAAAAGTACAGTCCTCTTGCAGCTCAATATGCCTCCAATCAATAACATGCGAGGGATTGGGGTGATATTTCCTCAACATAGAAATATGGAATACATTATGCACACCTGATAGTTGTGGCAGTAACGCTAGCCGATAAGCAACGGGGCCTATCCTCTCAAGGATCTCAAAAGGCCCAATAAATCTTGGTGTGAGTTTCCCTAAAATCCCAAATTTGGTTTGCCCCTTATGAGGCAAAATGCGGAGGAGGACATGATTACCAACATCAAACTCAAGGACCCTTTTCCAGTTATCTCAATAACTCTTTTGTCGGTCCTGAGCGACCTTCACATTCTGTCTAATCCTTTGTATGTTCTACTTCTGCTCCTGTATGAAGGTAGGGCCTAAGACTATTCTGTCACCTATCTCGGCCCAACAGGCAGGAGACCTGCATGGTTGACCATATAATGCCTCAAACGGCGCCATCCCAATGCTCGACTGGTAGCTGTTATTATAAGCAAACTCATAAAGCTAAGTGATCATCCCAACTACCACAAAAATCCAAAATACAAGACCGCAACATATCCTCAAAGATCTGGATCACATGCTCAGACTGGCCATCAATTTGTGGATGGAATGCTGTACTAAGGTTCACCCTCATCCCCAACTGAGTCTGCAATGCCTGCCAAAATCAGGACGTGAACCTTGCATCTCTGTCAGACACAATGGATAGCGTCATCCGCCCAAGCCCTGAACATATCATAATTGATATCACGAGGCTGTCCCTCCATGATCTCCTGAATCTATATTGGCTGGGCTGTAATCTATGCACTAACTCTAGCCTCAGTAGATGACTCATGGGTACTCATGATTGAAGCAAAATCAAGCATCATCCACTCATGGGACATATATCTCACCATGTATACAGTCTCAACCCGTTTCCTACTCAAAACATCAACCACTACATTAGCTTTCTTCGAGTGGTACTCAATAACAAAATCCTAGTCCTTCAATAGCTCCATCCATCGTCTCTGCCTCATGTTCAAATCCTTTTGTGAGAACAAATACCTGAGGCTCTTGTGATCTGAATAGAACGTGAAACGCTCACCATAAAGGTAATGCCACCAGATCTTAAGTGCGAATACCACTGTTGCTAGCTCTAAGTCATGTATAGGGTAGTTCCTCTCATGATCCTTCAACTGTCGAGAGGCAAAAGCTACTACCCTATCATCCTGAATCAAAATACAGCCCAGGCCTATTTGTGACGTATTTGTATATATGGTCAATTCTCGACTGGGCTCTGCCAGCACTAGTACTGGAGCCGATGTCAATCTCTGCTTAAGCTCAAGAAAGGCCTCTTCGCACCTATCAGTCCATACAAAAGGAGTATCCTTGTTGGTTAGCTTCGTCATCGGAGCTGCAATCCTTGAGAAGTTCTAGATGAAACGACGATAATAGCTTGCTAAACCCAAGAAGCTACGGATCTCGGTCACTGTGGTAGGTCTTGGCCAACTGATTATTGCCTCGACCTTAGTGGGGTCTACAGAGATACCCTCAGCTCTAACCATGTAACCCAAAAATCTAACCTCTCATAGCCAAAACTCGAACTTGCTGAGCTTAGCATATAACCTATGCTCTCTCAAAGTTTGCAGTGCGGTCTTCAAGTGCTCGGCGTGCTCCTCGTGGGACTTCGAATAGATCAAAATGTCATCAATAAAGATAATCACAAAAGTGTCAAGGTATGGCCAGAACACTCTCTGCATGAGGTCCATATCTAGTGTGGAACGCAGTCTTCAGGACATCTTCCTCCCTTACTCTCTGCTGATGGTAACCAGATCTCAGGTCAATCTTTGAAAACACCTTGGCACATCTAAGCTGGTCAAATAAGTCATTGATACGTGGGAGCGGATACTTGTTCTTGATCGTTACCTTGTACAATTGTCGGTAGTCAATACATAGGCAAAGGTTCCCATCCTTCTTCTTCACAAACAATACTGGAGCTCCCCAAGGTGACACACAGGTGGAAATAAAACCCTTTCTTAATAACTCCTCCAGCTAGATCTTCAATTCCTGCAGTTCCTTATGCCCATGCGGTAAGGAAGAATAGATACAGGTCGTGTCCTTGGAATGATCTCGATAATAAAGTCGATCTCTTGCTTAGGGGGCAAGCCGGGCAAATCCTCAGGGAACACATCAGGGAAATCTTTGACAACTGGGATCTCATCAATAGACGGTCCTGTAGGTGCCTCATCTATGGTCATCAGACCAGCTAAAGTATCAATTTCATGCTGCGTCACCAATCACCCCTAAGTATTCTGCCTATCAGAAACTCTACCCTAAAAGACAATAGTGGGTTAGCCTAGAATTTTGAAACACAAACCTTTTGGCAAAGTAGTCAACATACGCTTGGTACGCAGCTAGCTAGTCCATACCAAGTATGGCATCAAACTTGAGAAACTCCAATACTCGAAGGTCTACTATAGTCTCAAAATCTCCTAGCCTAAGTACAAATCTCTCACAGATTATGTTGGGGTAGATGTGTTACTCAGCAACAGTGCTCAACATCAACCAAGTAAGAGCCCTAACTGGTTTAAGTCTCAATCTATCTACGACACATCCAAAAATGAAGGAAAAAGTAGATTCAACATCAATTAATACATAAACAGATGAATTACAAAGTGAGATAGTACCTTCCACCAAGGTCTTCGTCGAATCAGGGTTAGCCTAGGTGACGGCCTGTTCTCTATCTCTGATAATCAGGGCGAAAGAACTGGGACAACCAAAAAGAGTTAAAAACTCA
The DNA here is from genome assembly GCA_030144865.1 of Tinospora cordifolia. Classification (NCBI taxonomy): domain Eukaryota; kingdom Viridiplantae; phylum Streptophyta; class Magnoliopsida; order Ranunculales; family Menispermaceae; genus Tinospora; species Tinospora cordifolia. The sequence goes on along the minus strand of JAJIYU010005980.1, from coordinate 12,571 downwards.
ACCTTATACTGCTCAACCTGTCTGCACTGATAACATGTAAAAGGCGGTCTTTGTCCTCCCTGTTAGCTTTGCCTCTAGCCATGGCCTTTGCCTCGACCCCCTGAAAATGTGCTCTGCTGGCGAATGTGCTTGCACGACAGTGGCTGCAAGTGCTACTGCCTGGGTGGCAGTCTGGTTAGGAGTTCCACTCGACTGTGCCTCATGATACTTCCTATTCCTCTGCCTCTGGAAGCAACCACGACCCCAATAACCTCCAGACCCACCACGTGTGATGGTTGAGTCTGTGATGCGGCCTGCTGTGTGGCTGTGGCTGAGTGGTACTACCAGATACTATAGAAATCTCAGGGTGATCATGTAGATCATCCATCTCATACCGCAAGGTTTCCCTCTGGATCTCCTCTAGGGTCCGGGTCCTGGATGTGGAAGTCGCCTGCCTGATGGCGACCCTCAGCCCTCGCCGATAGAATCTGGTTCTCTCTCTCTAGTCAGCAATCAACCCAGGTGCATAAGCCTCCAACTGTAGGAACCAATGTGTATACTCTCGCACGGTCATGATCCCCTGGCACATGCTTAGAAACTCCACCTTTTTACGTTCCCTCTCAGTCTCGGGAATGTAAGCCTCTAGAAACAACTCTCTGAACCTGGCTCATAAAGTGATCGGGCCCTCAATGCTCCTGGTGGAACGCCACCATCTAGCAGCCTCACTTTCTTGCATGTGGGCTGAAAATAACACTTGGTCTGCCTCTGATAGTCTTAAGGTCTCGACGTTCTTCTCTATAGTCAACAGCAAATCCTTTGCCGCCTCTAAACTGATGTCGCTTCTGAACCTCTCAAGGCGCAAATCCATGAAGCTCTTGAGGAGCTGAGCATGGGCTCTCTCGTCTCCCTCTCTATCCTGGGCTAGGGCCAGGTGCTACTACGGGCCCAGCTAGTGGCTCAGTAGCCAATGGCACAGGTGGGGCAGGTTGCAATGGTGGCTCGACTTTCTACTTATCAGCCTCTAATTGGTCTAGCCTCTCCATCAGCAAGGCTCTCTGGGCCTGAACAGCCTCATTAGAGGCTCTAATCACTGCTTCGAGTCTTTGTATATGGTCTAGCTCGGGCTGAACAAGAGGGAGTGGCGGTGGTGTTGGCTCCTTAGGCTTGAGCGATGGTCTGCCCTGCCTAGGTGGTGCTCTACCTCGCCGAGGTGACATTTTTATCTGCAGTTGAAATTGGATTGTTGGTTATTCATATATTCAAAATAGACCGGATTCTAATAGTTCACTATCATTTTATGTTCTGTTCAAAGTACGTTTTATTTTTGTTAGTTTCCTCTTCTTTATTTGATGATTCGTTTACTTTCACATTCATTCTAATATCGTTTAGGTTCTTCACTTATTAGTATTTTCCAATTTCTTTGAACCTAGAGTTCTGATACCAAGTCTTGTCGAGACCCCTTCTCTAAGCTAAGGAAGGCCCGACGGGCACAGTGGCCTGACGAACTCACTTACTATATCGAGTTTGTCCAACCACTGTTAAACCCTTTCCAATTTCTTACAACAGATGATATCAGCATAATCGAAACACTTAAAAGCAAAAGTAAGCAATACACGAAGCGGAAACATTTCATTACATATAAGTCTTGTCCAAAATACATAAATGACCACTTATACACAAATAAGGAATGACCAACCTCTAAATCAAAATACCAAAAGAAAGGTGACAAGAGTCGTCAGGGAGTCAGGCGATCACTACGCCTTTCCTTTTATTAACCACTAAAGAACCTGAAATAGTGATAGAGTAGTGAGCCTAAAATCCACATGGCTCAGTGAGTAGAAAGATCAGCATGTCAACCATAACTAATACTCCAAAACAATGCATGTATGCATGAGCCATAAAAATGATATGGCATTTGAAACATGGCATAATATGAAAATAGTGCAACAGTTTCAGAAAACATCTCAAATTTATGCTAGTAAGAAAAACGTATCCAGGCTAGGTTAACCCAACAAACCCAACCTATGGTCATCGCTCAAGTGGGTCTTTAGTCAGGCGTACTGGCCACTTGAGCGAGTCGTGAGTTAGGTGTACTCTACAAATACCCTAACCCCTCGCTCGGTCCTCGAGTGCCATGACTCAAGCAGGTTTGGCAGCTAGGCACACTGATCATATGCCCTAACCCCTGGCGGTGGGACCTCGAGTCTATCACAATCACATCAAGTACCTTGACCCCGACGCTCGGCCCTCAAGCCTATGGTCTCACTACTCGTGTACATCTACCAATCTCAAAACCAGTCAGACGTATCTAAATCTTGTGAAACCATTTAAACCATGTTATTTCATACAAGTTTTATGCAAGGAATAAAAGTCATAGAAAACACCTAAGTCAAACTACTCACCTCAGGTCCTACGCACCGATGTCCCATCGACAACCGGCCCAGTCGTGTAGTACTTTCTCAAATCTGCATCAATTAAACTCAATCTTAGTTCTATCCATGTAGTGGCCTAATATCTAATCTCACTATCCCTACTTAGTTTCGATCGATCCAAGCCGTTTCGGTCAATCGGTTAAACCTGGTCAACTTTGGTCAATGTGGTCATCCTAGTCAATTTTGGTCAGTTTGTGCCCAAATTGGGTCAACATAGGCCATTTGGGTCATAATTGGGTCAAAATCCCAAAATCCCAACACTTAGCCAAGTTTTGGGTTCTTTGCTCTCTTACGCAGGAAGCTTACCGATTTTTCTATGAGTAATCCGTACATACTTGTTCCAAATTTTGTATATCTATTCTAGACTCCTTAAATCTTCCCCATAATTTTAAATCATGATTTTAGGACTCCATTTGATAGTGTTTTTAATTGACATATCAGGGTCTATGTGTTCTCGAATTTTATATGATAGGCAGTAACTGTTTGCCTAATTTGACCTACTTATCCATATTAAGAATGCTTTGAAATTTGGTATGCATATTCTAAACATACTTAGGAATCTCTCCACCAAATTTCAGCTCAAAACACTAAGGTTCGGTTATTTAATTTACTTTTAGAATTTTCAGCCGAATTATAGGAATTTTTGGGCTCGCATTTCTATCATTATTTCATGTGTCTATTTACTTCATCATAACTCTAATCTAAGGGCCATTCCTTGAACATTTTGCAAGTATGTAGGTCGTTCTACAGTTCCTTATCAAGGATCTTTTTAAACAGTAAGCATACGTAGGCCCAAAATCATGTTCAAATGTCTCATTAAACAAGTCACATGTATTCTAAAACTCAGAATTTTTCTAAGTGTTAAACATCCAACTAACATGGCGTATTTGTAAGTGTAATAAATTATATTCACATAGGCTTATGGTTAGATCTTTATACCTCTCTATAGCCTCTACTCTGAGATTTAAACGCCTTTGGTTTTAGTCAAAACGAAGGTCCTTAGGTGCTCCAAATACAACCTCAAATCTAGTCCCAACCTGATTTCTGTTGGCACTGTTGTAATAGTGAGTCAAACAGTCAACGACAATGGCTTACAAAACACATTTATAGTTCTAATATTTGGTTTCCACCTCTTGGACATTGAAATACACGTGATAAGGGGTAAAATGAAGGATCTTACCTTAGGGACGAACCTGGAATGGTTCAGGTGTGAGCCCCCCTATATTTGCTCCAACATAGTCTCTGTCACACTATTGTAACAGTGAGTAGGTAATCAATTTTAATGGCTTGAATAACATGTGCAAAGCCTTATCTTTCATTTTTTATTAGTTGGAGGTTAGAGTACACATGGAAATGAAGAAGGTGGACATTTTTACCTCCAAAATGGGCTTGAAATGGCCTAGGAATTGAAGCTCCAAAGGTGCCTTCAACATAGGTTTTTCTGGTTTCATGGTTTGAACACTATGAACAACACCTCTTCTTGGGGGGTTTCAACTTCAAATGGTTTCGAGATTTAGTGAGATGCTTGTGGGACTTCGTAGATGGTAGTAAGAGCTTTAAAACAAGCTAAGATTCAATGAATTTGATCAAGGAACGAAGGAGATATGAGCTTATGAACATGGGCTATTACAGCTAAAAAATCTGGAACTTGTGCTCAAGAATGGGTTTTGTTGCATGAAAAGGTGTTTGCATGGCTAAATAGGATGACACGTGGCCATCCACATGGCCTCCAAGCTCTCATGCTGGATGCCCAGTTGGCATCATATATTGGCCACCTCAAAACCATGGATCAAACACCAGGGATTCCCATGGTTTTCTTGTTGAAAAATGCCTAGAAAATTAGAGAAAATTGAGCAAAATTTACCAAAATCGCACAAGAAAATGACAAAAGCAAGGGGGGGAAAAGGATCTGCTGAGTGCGTGGGTCGGGCCGCACGCCAGGCCTGGTCGCCTAGTGCCCGGGCCATCATTTCGACTCGAGCCCCCATGGGTTGGAGCCTTTCGGCCCGTTGGGGTCTGGGCCGGCCAAGGCCCTGTGCCTGGGCCGGCCTAGGCCTCCACTATTTTTTTTGTATTCCTTTCCTCTTTTTTTGTATATACACATATATATACCGAGTTTTCACATTTTTTTTTCTAAAATCATCAAAATTCATTTAATCATCATTTATCATCAAAATCTTCCATCATACATCATTTTCCATTATTTATACAATTATTTTTTCAAAGATTGAATAATCCACCAAAAATTACATATTTCTCCCAAAAAAATTATTTATTACTCTTAAAATTCTATAATTGTTCTAAAAATCCAATAATCAATCCTAAAAATCATTTCTCTCCAGAAATTACATTTTCCTCATAGTTTCAAGTATTTTCTCCTCAAAATTGTATTTTTCCCATTTATTCAAATTTTCTCCAATAAATAGTATAAAATTGAGAAAATTTGGATAAACTCATGTATCTCCATTAAAATTTCAGAAAATATATATATTGAACCCAAAAATTTTTGTATATCAAAACACGGGTCGTCACAATTAGTTCGTAGAAAAATGAGAATTTAAAATAAAATAACAAAAATCAAAATAAAAATACAATAAATAATAGTTTTTACAAAAATAATAATAAAATAAAAATATATAAAATTACATATTGGTTAAAGAAATGAAATTTAACATTGAGTAATCGCATGTTGAGTGGTTGAAAAACAAAATTTCAAGATTTATTTAAGGAACAACAGTCATGTTATTTGATTGAAAAAAAATAAAACTAACAAATGATGCTCTATTTTTTTTAAGAAATGAAATTGCTGGAAAACAAGAGAACCATCTGGAAATCTGAAGCTTCATGAACGTGATTTTGTGCTTCGTTGGTTTGATGATGATGATCGAACAAAATAAGAAGAAGAATCTAGAATGAAGAAGAAACATGGATGAATTTTGGTTGTTTGGCTATGGCGGACGGAGATGAAGAAAAAAGAGATTGAACAAGGAAAAATGTGATGTGTTGGTTGTGAATCATGTTCAAACAAAGGAGTTGGTCCTGATTTGTGATATGGGGGATGACGATCGGTGGGGTTTTTACATTTTGATTTGGGATGATTGAACCAAGAACAAGATGATTTAGGGTTTCTTTCGTTTCAATATTGGGCGTTTTCAGATTTGGGGCTTTGAGTTGGTTTATTTGTGAAGATCATGATAGAAAATTATCACACTGGATCATCATGAATCACAATAATGCAAATAAATAACATACCTCCTGTCATGTAAATGTCAATAGTGAAAAGAGAATCGACAGATCTTCAATCTTTTCACTTCCTTTTGTGCAAAGCTTGATGGAGAGCAAGAACTAGTAAGCACAAAATTTCTCTTTTGAAAATTCACCCGTGAAAGACTGAGACCTGCCTTTATTACTTATTTATAAAGTAAATTCAGTTATTGAGTTGGTTCCATCAACCAACTCCATAGCTTCCTAAATATACTTTTCCATTTTGCCCTTTGATATTAGATAATAAACATTATAATTTATAATTAAACCAAATATATAACATTCTCCCACTTGGTTTAATTATAAATTATAGGATTATTAATTAATAAAGTTCATTATCTAATATCTTCTCACTTGAACTTTATTTAAACGATATTATAAAACAAGTGGGGAGAAGAATGGTAAATCTCATGATGCATGTACATTGGTCAACTCAAAATAAATGTCATGCTTAGGTCCAACACTATCTCATTGAAGGACACAATAGTATCTCAATGAAGGACACAACAGTGTTTGATTTAAGGACATAACATATCTTAATAAGACGCAATACAATGTTCGATACACGTGCACCAATATGGAAAAACATTATATAAGAGAGGCTAATAACAATAACAAATAAATGTGATCACAAATACAAAACGTCGGAACTGAGCCATTACAATAACTCCCACTAAGTACATCAAAAGAGTCCACAAGACCCATTTGAGTAACATGCTCGTTATACAACATAGGTGGTAAACCCTTAGTTATGGGATTGACAATCATATATCATGTACCAATGTGCTCCACTAACACTAACTGGTTTTGAATCCTCTCTCTAACAACAAGATATTCAATGTCAATATGCTTTGACCTTCCAGAACTCTTGTTGTTCTTAGAAAACATAATTGTTGCAGAGTTGTCACAGAAAATCTTCAACGGTCGAGAAATTGAATCAACCACCTGAAGCCTTGAGATGAAATTTCGTAACCAAAATGCTTGTGAAGTGACCTCATAACAAGCTACAAACTCTGCCTCCATGGTGGATGAAGTTGTCAAGGATTGTTTCATGCCTTTCCATGACACCGCTCCTCTAGCCATAATAAAAATGTAACCTGAAGTGGATTTCTTACCAGCAAAATCAGAATTCGTGTAACATATCACTTCAATTACATTTGTCCTTTTGTATGTGAGCATAAAATCTTTAGTGTGTTGCATATATTTTAAAACCTTCTTTGCTGCTTTCCAATGATCCAAACTTGGGTCACTTTGATATCTGTCAAGCATCCCAACAACAAATGCAATGTCTGGCTATGTGTAAACCTGAGCATACATAAGACTTCCAATAACAGAAGCATATGGAATGTCTTTCATTTGTTCCCGCTCTTGGTTTGTTCTCAAACACTGGAATTGACCAAATTTATCACCTTTAACAATAGGAACATTTCCACCTTTACAGTTTTGCATGTTGAATCTTTTAAGAATCCTATCAATATAAGTTCTTTGTGACAATCCAAGGAGTCCACGAGATCTATCTCGATGAATCTCAATGCTAATAACAAAAGAAGCCTCACCAAGATCCTTCATCTCAAAATTTTGAGATAAGAAATCTTTAGTCTCATGCAACATTTCTAGATCATTGGTAGCTAGTAGTATATCATCAACATACAAAACTAAGAAAATAAATTTTCTCCCACTAACTTTGAAATAAATGCACTCATCAATTTTATTTTCTTCAAAACCAAAAGATTGTATTATCTCATCAAATTTTAATTACCATTGCCTAGAAGCTTGTTTTAATCCATATATGGACTTTTTCAACTTGCAAACTAAATGTTCTTTGCCTTCAGTTTCAAAACCTTATGGTTGAACCATATAAACATCCTCAAACAAAGAACCATTTCGAAATGTAGTAGCAATATCCATTTGATGTAATTCTAGGTCAAAAGAAGCTATCAATGCCATTATAATCCTAAAGGAGTCTTTCTTGGATACAGGAGAAAATGTTTCTTTATAGTTAATGCCCTTTTGTTGAGTAAAACCCTTAGCAACTAGTCTGACCTTGTATCTTTCAACTTTACCTTTGAAGTCTTTTTTGGTTTTAAATACCCATTTACAACCAATGGGCTTGACTCCATTAGGTAAGTCAACTAGATCCCAGACATCATTTTTATACATGGAATTTAACTCAACTTTCATTTCATCATACTATTTAGGAGCATGAATACAATTCTTGGCTTCAAAAATATTTTTAGATCATTTTCTTCATCTAAGTCAAAATCATATTCTTGTAGATAAACTATATAGTCATGTGGTATAGCATGTCTCTGCTCTCTCTGTGATCTCCTTAATGGCATATTAGCTGTTGGTTCTATTGGGATAACATTAACTGTAGTTTCCGTGTGGGATATGTGCTTATCAGACTCTTGGTGACTTGCATTACTCTCTGGCATGGTAATAACTGAGAATAAAATCTTATGTTGAGGAATGAAATCTAATGAATGGTCTTCCTCAAATACCATGTGTCTGGGCTTCTTACCTACATTATCAGTATCATCCTCAATGAACCTAGCATTCAAAGTCTCAATTAATTCGATACTATTAGATGGACAATAAAATCTATAACCTTTAGATCATTCTGGACAACCAAGAAATGATCAAGTGACTGTTTTGAGATCAAGTTTTCTTTCACGTGGGTTATATAATCTAGCTTCTGCTACACAACCCCAAACACGCAAATGATTAAGACTAGGTTTTCTACCTGTCCATAACTCAAAAGGTGTTTTGGTAACTGCTTTTGAAGGCATTCTATTAAGAATATATGCAACAGTTTTTAAAGCTTCATCCCACAAGAATTTAGGTAAGTCCGAATGACTTAACATAAACCTAACCATATCCATAAGAGTGCGATTTCTCCTTTTAGCAACCCCATTTTGCTCAGGTGTACCTGGCATAGTATACTAGGCTACTATACTACACTCTTGTAGATACTTAGTAAATGGCCCTGGATTTCGACTCGTTTGATCGTACTTATCGTAGTATTCACCACCACAATCAGAATGAACAACCTTGATTTTCTTGTCAAGTTGTCGTTCAACTTCTATTTTATATAATTTAAATGCATCCAGAGCTTGTGCTTTTTCACCAATCAAATACACATAACCATAGTGAGAGTAATCATCAATAAATGTTATGTAATATTTTTTACCAGTAATGGTAGTAATATGAAATGGGCCACAAATGTTACTATGTACAAGAGCTAAAAGCTCATTACTCCTAGTAGCACCCTTACTTAAAGATTTGGTCATTTTACCTTTAGAACAATTACTGCACAAACCAAAATCTGAATGTAACACCCCAACCCTCGTATCTTTAAGCATTGGACACGACCACCATTCTCTTGACGGTGGGTTAAACCAAACAGCGGGCCGGGCCGGTGTTACTTTACAAGTGACACACACTTGACGTTCTTTCTATTTCAATTATTTCATGCCTTGATCATATTTAACAATACATGACTTAAATTTAGGAATTTAATAAGACAATAATAAAAGAAATAACTGAAATTCATAAACTCAATTAATTAAATAAAATTGAGTACATAATTTGATCAAAAAAAAATTATTACATGGAAGTCTTAAAAAAAACTTTTTAAATAAAAAAACTTTTTAAATAAAAAGAGCCTAACTAATTTTCATGCTCTTCATGTAAATCAATTACTTGAAAAATAGAAGGAAGGGGTGAGCACATAGCCTAGTAGATCTTTCTAAACATCTAAATCATTATTTCAATTCAAACAAACCATGCATATCAAACACTTTTGTACATTAGGCGATTCAAAAAAAATTCTTGTTTATGGTTGACATTTGGACCGACAGAGTTTAATCTCTGTGTTCCACATCGTAGGGAGAGAGAATGACAAACGAAAACTCAAACCCCAATATCTATGAAGTGGGATCACTCTTGGAAACCTAGTTCAAAATCGTCAATGGTAAACCGACAAGTCGGGTCGAGGGGTGGAACACACACGATGACACTATGCAGTCCATCATCGCACCGGCACGTGGATTGAATCATTATTTAATCTTTTCTTAGTGATAAAACACACAATATCAGATTAAACCATCAATGCAACATATAAAAAACATTAATCATTAAATATTTATTCATGGCACAATTCATGTATAACATGCACCAATATTCTTAATTTCTAAACATGCATAACATGTATATTCATGGCACATCAAATAAATAAAGCATGCATATTAAAACATATATTCAATCAATCATTTTCAAAACATCATCACACATGCAAGACTTATTCAAATTAAAATAAAAAAGTAGAAGTTAGAAGTCATTTCCACCTTAAAAATTTCTCTTCTGTACGCCTCTGAAATTCGACAGAGTTCTATTACTTCAAGGCTTCCAAACACTCAAGAACTCCTAAGAATACTCAAGAACACTCAAGAACACTCAAGAACAGTTCAAGATTACTCAAGAATTGAGGGATTGCCAAGAAGAAGGCTTAGAGAACAAGATGACAGTTCAATTCTTGTTTCTTGGGATAAGATGAATTGTGAGCATGGGAGGTGTTTATATAGAGTTCAAAAGGGTAGAGAATGGCAAGTTTGGGGTGTCATCTTGTGGGAAACTTGCCAATTCTTCAAAATTTCATGCCCCCCAAGCATAGGAGATTAGCAAGTAATTTTTTGAAAATTTTTGGAAATTTAGATTCTAATTTTTCGGATTTTTGAAGTATTTAATCAGATTTTTTGGATATTATTTTCAGAGCATCGGATCGGAACTGTTGGATTATCCTCGAATCACGCACGCGCATCTCAGATCGGGAGGATTGCATCTGGGCGGTCAGATCCTCCTCGAGCACAGTGTCAGATCTCCGATCGATAGAGATGCGTGAATCTGGGCCGTTCAATTTGCATCGATCACAACGTTCGATTTGTGATGGATCGGATTCGTTTATCTGGGCCGTCGGATTTCCTCGAGCGTAGTGTTGTTTCGCGATTTTCGAATTATGAATTTGCTCTGGACGCTTGGATCATCCTCGAGACACGCATTACGCGATGAACAAAACTCGTTCTGATCATCCGATCGTCCGTGATAGTTTCTGTCCGTCTAATTTCCTAGATTGGAGTACTCGTTCGCGATCATCTCTGATCGCGAACGAATACTCCTTGATTTGGATCGTTTGATGGACCTCGAGTGACGCGATCGATCAGAGATATCTCAAATCTGGGCCATTGGATCGAACGTGTTGATTGCAGACCATCCAATCTTTGGTGATCCGGTGTTCCAGGGCATTCGGTGCGATCTTGATCTGGGCCGTTGGATTGCAGATCGTGAAGATTATTCGATTTTGGCTGTTGGATGTAGTTTTTATTATCAAAATTAACTTCTAAAGCTTCTATTATCCGAGTTTTGCCAATTATAAACTCAATTCCACTTCCTAATTTGTGTAGATAGTTCATATCCTTCTATTTTATTGATTTGTTAATATTTCCCCTTTCTAATTATTTAATATTGCATTTAATAGGTATTTTTTTCTATTTTTCTAATATTTTTAATGCCCATAATTAAATAATCTACGTTTTTCCATTTTCATATATTTTTATTTATTTTATATTTCATTTTCAGATAATAATTTATGTAATTATAAATTAATATTTATATAATGTACATTTTTATTTAATTATATAAATTTTTCTATATACCTATTCCTATAATATGTAGTATTAACATTTATTTATGCTAACACACACATTAACCTATATATATATACTTTATTTCTCTTTTTTTTTCTAAATATTTTATATTATTTTTCATTTTCTAACCCATAATTTACACCCAAAGATGTCTTAAAATCTTCAAAATTATTTTCACTTGACTTATTTTATTTAATTTCCTTAAACTTATTTATCTTTAATTATTTGACAAAATTTTGGGTTATTACACTAAAAAATCTAGTGTGTTCTAAACTCCTTCTTTGACTAATCTTTCTAGTCTTGCTCTAGATATATGACCTAAATGTTTATGCCACAACACGGAGGAATGAACATTAAGAGCATTACGTTTGGTACTCACATTAAATGATAAAATAGATTGAGAAAATGAGGTATCAAGGTTCAACATATAAAGATTATCAACTAAAAATCTAGAACTAATACATTTAAAGTCAAAGAATATGGATAGAGTACTTTTGCGGAAGCGAATTTCAAAGTCTTGTTTATCAAGTCTTGACACAGAAATTAAGTTTCTTGACATAGAAGGAACAAAAAGTACATCTGTCACACCCCGACCCCTGGACCGGACGTCGTGTCTGTCAATCTGTGGCCTAGTCATCGGGCGTTGCGTGGCTCCAAGCTCGGCGCGTGGTCCGCTGAGGCCCCGGGCATGCGACAGATGTCGTCAGTCTGTCTTTCTACCTCTATACACGAGGTTTAAATCATTTCTTTAATTTCAAATAATCATTTTAACCATGCTTCACTAAGCAATTAGTTTCAAATCAAATTCACCGGTTGTTCAAAATCATATTTATATTGGAAATCAAGATAATAGTAGCGGAAGCACTTTTTGGATCAAATCCTTCAAAATCATTGAACACTGTATGATATACCATAACTAAAGATCATCAGTTTATGAATCAAGAAAAAGAAGTGTTCAAAATGGTAAAAACAGTCCTGTATATACATATACAAAAATATGACACATGGCCCTCTGGCCCAAGTTCAAAATATACATCGTGAAAACTGTACAAAAACAGAGAGATAGTTAAACCAAAAATATCACTCTCTCTTTCTACAAGTCCTCCAATCTCTGGTCTGCATCCTCACTGAGCGCTGGGCTCATGAGTACCTGTAAAATAAAAATGGGGTGAGCTCGAAAGCCCAGTGGATCTC
>JAJIYU010005979.1:0-21473 GCA_030144865.1 Tinospora cordifolia | reverse complement strand
TAAAACCAAATTTTTGAAAAATGTTAGAAAAGGGAGTTGTTACAATCACATCGCTAAGGAAGATAACCCTAGATGGCCCTTCAAATCCCATGCATCACGCATTTCAAAATCGTTTCGATTGGCCAAACACTAAAGCACTCATTTAAATCATATTAAATAAAGGTTGTGTTACAATCAGTCTCTATAATAAGTTACGAAATTTATCAATTGAAGCATATCATTTTAAGTCCACAATGGGCATACGAGTATGTTCTCATCTTGTTAGTCTGAGCTTGTTGAATTGAATTATATATGCATATCATTTGATAAACAACTTACATCTCAACATATCATTGGTATATCTTGTCATTATTTTTATAATTATAGTATAATTTCAATTTCTTCTAAATTAACAATTGCATACAACTATTCAAATCATGCTACATGTAAAACATAATTGTAAGAATAGAGAAAAATAAAATCATGCATACACATGCATTATTCACATTAACATGATCCTACGTTCATACCATGGTCATTATTTCATACTCATTAAATATAAGGCATAACACAAATTTTCATTCCTACCTCTATTATTTTACCCAAATTTTTATTTTTAAGATTCAATCTTAATCAACCTTTTCTTTTTGTTGTATTCTTAATTGCATAAAGTCAGTCAAGAGAGAAAGATTTCGTTAGAAAATTGCCATAAAAATACAATAAAAAAATATTTAAAGATCTCTTTCTTTTGAGGAGACAACCTTCTAGAGTACTCAAAAAATTGAGAGTAACTTCGTGAAAACCAAATGTAGGACAAGACTTACTTCGCTAAGTCTCCAAATCATATTAGAAGCAATCATCTAGTAGAGTTATTTTTAGGTTCACATAAGGGACATCCTAAGGCTTATATTTGTTACTTTAAGTGAGGAATTTAGGAACAAGAAGATAACAAAGGTGAGAAGTGTGTGTTGAAGGAGCAGACGATGAGCTTCTATAAGAAAATGTAGAGACTTGAAGCTTTAGCCATAGAAATTTCTTTAAAAGATGATTGAGGATAGCTAGGTGGAAGAAATGGGCATCAGTTGAGTTTGTGAAAAGAATGGAAATTGCTAGTGTTCACTTGTGGGGTTTATATTCAAGTTTTCATATAGAATGTATGGTGAAGATGAAGTATTTGAAATCTAAAACTCAATATACGAGACTCATTACTTATTAAGTATATCTAGCAAGTTTTTATCATACATCATCTTATTAATAAAAATATTTATAATTATATATCTCCTAATTTTTTTATTATTTTTTCAGATTATTTTATTTATAAATCACCTTCTAAAAATACAAAAATAAAATGAATCTGAATTATTCATCATGTTTGTTATCAGTCTCCTAAATTTAATTCATCAGAAATTAAAAACTTAATTGGAATCTAAAATATTCATTGTGCAAGATATCTTATTCACATCTCACGTAAAAATATAATTACAATTAAATATTATTAATAATTTATTAAATAAGCATCTTAGTTGTATTTTTCACATTTTTAATTGTCTATTTATTGTTTTATTTTTTTTTCTTCTTTTTATTTTCTTTCCCTTTTTTCTTTTTTCCTATTTTTTTCTTCTTCTTTTTTTCTTTTATTTACTTTTTATGTTTCTTTTTTTTTCTTTGTTATCCTTATTTTGCTTTTCTCTTATGCTCTTTTTTATGATCTTCTTTTCTTTCTTTTGTCTTTTACTTCTTTCCTTTTTATCTACTTTTTCTTTTTTTCTCTATTGGCTTCTTTTTTGTTCTTCATTTTTTTTTCTTTTTTCATATATTTTTCCATTTTCTTTATCTTTTTTCTATTTTATTTTGTTTTTCATTTTTATTTTCCTTTCTTTTTTTCTTTTTTTAGAACACTATTAGTTTTTATAATTCATTATGGACACTTATTATAATCAATATTATTTATTAATATAATTATGTGACGACCCATGTTTTGGTGTGCAAAATTTTCAAGCACGATATATGCATTTTCTAAAATTTTTAATGAAAATACAATGATTTACATCAATTTTTTTTAAATTTATATTATTTATTAGAAAAATGAGAAAAATAGAAAAAAAATATGTGAAATTAGAAGAAAAATGTAATTTCTTGAGGAAAATAATTTCTGGGATTAATTATGAAATTTTCGGAATAATTATGAAATTTTTGTGCAATTAATAGAATTTTTGGGAAGAAAATATAATTTTTGGTGAATTATTTAATTTGAGGAGAAAATAAGGAATAAATGAGAAATTGATGAATAATTGAGAGTTTTGATGAGAAAATGGTGAAATAACAATTTTTAATAATTTTAGAAAAAAATGAGAATTTTCAGATGTATATTGGTATATATATGGGTGTAGGAAAAGAAATAAAAAGAAATAAAAACAAAAACAAAAAAAAAAGAAAAGGGAAATCAGCACACGGGCCGTTGGCCCGCGCGGACTCAGCCCATATGGGCTGAGTCCGCGCCTGGGCTTGGCGCCTGGGCCGGCCCAAGATGTTGGCGGCCCAGGCGCCTCACTCCCCTTCCTTCCCACGGTTTTAACTGGTTTTTGGGCGAATTTCTGCAATTTTTGATGTATTTTCCAGCCAAAAACCATGGGAATCTATGATTTTGAGCAACCAATAATAAGTGACAACTAGGCATTCAACATGAAGGTTTGGAGGCCATGTGGGTGGCCACGTGCCCTGTTCTCATGCCATGCAAGAAGCTCCCCATGCAAACTTTCAGCTCTTGCTCCCATCTTCTAGACCTTGAATCTCTTTCGTTTCTCATCCAAATCCAGTGATCTATAGCTTGTTTTGAAGCTGATACCACCAACTACGAAGTCCCACAAGTGGTTTGCCCAATCTTGAAGCCATCTGAGACGAAAATCGTGGAGAAAAAGTGAAGTCCACAGAGTTCAACCCAGAAAAACCAGAAAAGTTGTCTTGAAGCCACCTTTGGAGCTCTGGTTCCTGGACCATTCCAAGTCCGTTTTGGAGGTAAAACCCCTCTTTTTCTTCCTTATCTTGAGTACTTCCATGTACAAGTGGTGGAAATCAAAGAATGAAACTCCCAACCTATTTTATGAGGCCATGAAACTGACTATCTAGCTAACTGCTTTGACAGTTTCTACAGAAACCAAGCAGCAAGACTAGATTGAGGCTGTGTTTGGAGGACTTGTAGACATCCGTTTGGGTTGAAACCAGAGACATTTTAAACCTTATAGTTGAGGCTACAGAGAGGTATAAAGAGCTAACCCTAAGCCTCTGTATTTTAGATGTTATACACTTGCAAAAGTGCCTTGTTAGTTGGGGATTCTAGGACTTAGAATATATTCTGAAGGAAACCCCTTAGGCTTGCTATAGTGGGACTTGAAATTGAGGGTGATTAAGGTTATACTTGCTTGCTGTTTTAAATGATACTTAATAGACAAATATTTAAGGACCTGAAACCTTTCAAAATCAGTAGATAGACCCTTGGATCAATGCTGTAGAGAGGAGAGATTTGACACTTGAAACAACTTAAGAAAAACTTGGGAATCTTAAAACCAGTTTCAGGAACAGATAAATACCAGATCAGTTAACTAACCAAAACTTGGCAACCTGAGTTGAAATTTGGTAGAGAGGTCCCTGGATGTGTCTATAATATGTATACCAAATTTCAGGCCATTCTGAATTAGGGAAGTAGGCCAATTAATCCACTAAGTGACTGCCTGTCACAGGGTATACGGGAATCTTATAGTCCCTGTTATTACACCTAGAAACTCTAATAAATGGTATTCAAAAATCACGAAATAAAATTTCAGTGAAAGTTTAGACAGAATGGATAAAATCTGGAAAGTTTTATACAAATCCAACGGTTGGATTGATCACAGGAAATTAAGAAAATTTACTGTCAGGGTATGTGCACCCAGAAGTCCCTGTGATTCAACTGAAATTTATGAGATTAAATTAGATAGTCAAAACTCTGTGGATTGAGCTGAAATTTGGTGGAGTGATTCCTAAGCATGTCTAGTTTATGCCTACCAAATTTCAGAGCAATCTGATATGGATAAGTTGGTCAAATTAGGACGATAGTCACTGTCTGTCATACAGAACCCGAGAACACATAGTCTCTGGAATCTTAGCAAAAACTACTATCAAATGAAGTCCTAAAATCATGGTTTAAATTCTATGAGAGGTTTAAGGAGTCTAGGACAGATCTGGAAAATTTTATGCAAATCCGATGAGCAGATTGCCCGCAGAAAAATTGGAAAACTTGTTGCGTAGTTAGGGCCTTAAGCTGGAAATGTGGCTAAATGTTGAGATTTGAGGTTTTGGACCAATTTTGGTCCTTTTGACCCAATCTTGACCTGAATGGCCTATATTGACCCAATTTTGGCACAAATTGACCTAAGATGACTAGGATGATCGCATTGACCAAGGTTGACTAGGTTTGACCGATTGACCGAAACGGCTCGAGTCGATCGAAACTAAGTAGGGACAGTGATATTAGATATTGGGCCACTGTACGGATAGAACTGAGATTGAGTTTTGATTAATGCAGATTCGAGAGGGTATAGCGGGGCTGGGCCGGTTGTCGACGGGACATCGGTGCACAGGACCCGAGGTGAATAGTTTGATTCAGATGTTTCTATGACTTTTGTTCCTTGCATAAACTTGTATGAAATGACATGGTTTGAATGGTTTCACGGGACTTAGATGCATCTGGTTGATTTTGAGATATGTAGATGTACACGGGTAGTGAGACCAGAGGTTCGAGGTCCGAGCGCGGGGTCAGGGTATACGATGAGATGAGACTCGAGGTCCGAGCGTGGGGTTAGGGTGTGTGACTAACACGCCTAGCTTACGACCCGCTCAAATGGCAGATACGCCTGACCTATGACCTGCTCGAGCGATGACCATAGGTTGGGTTTTGTTGAGCTAACCTAGCCTAGATATGTTTTTAACTGGCATGAATTTAACATGGTTTCGTTTGAAATCGTTGCACTATTTATAACTGTTTTCATACTATGTCATGCTTTCAAATGTCACTTCATTTTATTGCTCATGCATACATGCATTGTTTTGGAAAATTGGTTGTGGTTGACATGCTGATCTTTCTACTCACTGAGCCACGTGGATTTTAGGCTCACTACTCTATTACCATTTCAGGTTCTTCAGTGGCGAACAAGGGAAAAGGCGTAGCGATTGCCTGATTCCCTGACGATTCTTGTCTCAATTTCTTTTTGGTCTTCTCCTTTTCATTTGAGGTTGGTCATTGTTGTACTAGTCTAAATGGTTAAGTATGTATTTTGGACAAACTAATGTTAATGAAATGCTTCCATTTTGAATTGTTACTTATTTTGGCTTTTAATGGTTCCAATTATTCTGATATCGTCCCATCGCATGAGATTTGCAAAAAAGGCTTAATAGCGGTCGGACGAACTCGTCTTGGTGAGAGGGTTCGTCCGGCCGTTGTGTCGGTCGGGCCGCCCTTGGCTCAGGGAAGGGGTCCCGACAAATTATTTATTATTTATTTATTCATTTGTGTTTTTATTTTTATTTTATTTTGTTTTTTGCTATTCTTATTGCAATTCCTATCATAGTTGCCATCATTATCATAACTATCATCATCTTATTTCACTATTATATTGTGATTATTATTAATATTTTTTTAATATTTGACAATAATAACATTCTTTATTATTTTCATAGTGCACCTAGCGGATTTTTAAGACTGTTTTTTTATGTCAATGATGTTATTGTTGTTGTTGTTGTTATTGTTATTCATTGAAATCATTATCGTTATTATATCAATTATTATTATCATTATTGTTATTGGTATTGTTTTTTTTTTCTTGCTTATTAAATTTATTGTTAAATTTTTTAGGATATTACATTCGACTTCATCGTAATTTAACTGACAAACTTTAGATGGTTTTCTCTACACCACCTTGAGTTTAATAGAGATTCCACTAAAATGTAAATAATAAATACATACTTAACTAAAAATAGTTAAATATGGAAATGTAAATGTATATAATATATAAGGATAACTTACATTTAACATATCGTTGTGTGTGTATATATATAAATATATGTTTTTTTTAAAGATCATCTTAATGTTGTGTAACGCCCCGGAATCTCACAAATGCGTACACGTCGTGATTTAAATAAAAATATAAAATGAAAGATATGTTTGTAGAAAAATGAAACTTCAAAATAAAATAACAAAGAAAAACGTTAGCGAGTAGGAATTGGAGAAAAATATAATATACTACAAGAAATTGATGATACAACAATGTCAATTCGACAACATGCATCAACGACCGTTGTAATAGAAATACAACAACGTTCATAAAATTTTTGTTGTCAAATCGTTTATGTAAAAGGTGTACAACAACGTTAACCATGGGAACATTATTGAAAAGTCACTACAATGAGCAGACGAACGTTGTTCTGTGTTATTAATACAATCGTAGTTGCTCGTTGTCGAATGACACCTTCTACAATGTTCGTTAGTTGACTGTTGTTAAAAGAACGTAAGTTATTATAACATTCATTCATGAACATTGTCTGTAGTCGTCTATAACAACGTTTATTCGATCGTTGTAAATGTATTACATTATCTACATACGTTATTCATATATATGTTATACCTATATAATACCACTAATGCGTGAATAATGGTAGAACCTGTGAATGACGGTATGATGTAGGCATAACGATCTAATAATGTGCGTATAAAGATGTAGGGATAACAATAGAATAATGCGTGAATAATGGTATAACTCGTGAATAGTGGTATAATATAGGTATAACGCTAGAATAATGCACGTATAAAAATGTAGGGATATCGATCGAATATTGCGTGAATAATATATATGGTATATATAACACGTGAAATGTGGATGTAGGAATAAATATTGAATAATACGCGTATAAAAATGTAGCGATAACAATCGAATAATTAATTCGTGAATGATGGTATATATATAACAAATAAAATGTAGTATAATGTATAGATAAATATCAAATAATGTCTGTATAAAAATCTAGCGATAACGATCGAATAATAGGTGAATAATGGTATAAATAACCCGTAAAATATTGTATAATATAGGGATAAAGATTGAATAATGTCCGTATAAAAATCTAGCGATAACGATCGAATAATGCGTGAATAATTGTATATATAACCCGTGAAATGTGGTATAATATAGGGATAAAAATTGAATAATGCGTGTATAAATATATAGCGGTAAAAAATGAATAATGCACTATAACACCCCAATTTTCAACCGGACCTCCAGTTACGTGCTTTCTCACGTGTGGATCATCGCCCAATGAAAATTAAGATACTGCTTGAAAATTTTCTTCTGTCAAAAATTTTTTTTTTCAAAATTTAGTTCATAACCATTAGTTTTCAAGTCAATGTCTATATAGGTATTTTATACAAAACAAATATCAAGATAATTTCTCAATATATTCACCGAATTTCGCAATACAATTTATAAATAATGCAGTGAAAATATTTTAAAACTTGTATTAAAACAAAAATGTTAATCATATAAAATTGTTCTCAAATCAAATAAATACAAAATTAAACAAAATACGACTTTCAATACTACCTATCCCGGACTACCAATGAGGTGTCTAATTAAGGTGTAAGTCTTCAGATGTAAGTTACCATACTCTACGTCCATATGTACCTGAAAAATAAAGTGGGAGTGAGCTCGAA
This sequence comes from Tinospora cordifolia, assembly GCA_030144865.1. NCBI lineage: Eukaryota > Viridiplantae > Streptophyta > Magnoliopsida > Ranunculales > Menispermaceae > Tinospora > Tinospora cordifolia. The sequence continues at coordinate 13,756 of JAJIYU010005979.1, read as the reverse complement.
AGCCTAGTGGATCGTTCCTACACATCACATGCATTATACAGACCCAATCTAAAACATTACAAACACTTTCAAACATTAGGCATTTCAAACATTCATTTGTTTTAGTTGTAATCTAAGATCGAAAGAGGGTTGAGATGCCTCTCGGTATTCCCTGTGATCCAATATAATCTCAGAGGGTTCTAATAATCGTCTAAAATCAATCGACACTCACATCACAGCCTAAGAGAGGGCACTTACTGCAACTCGTACCATCTCCCAAAGACTTCGAGCTGTCACAGTCAGCTCCGGGTGAGAATACCTACGATCTGCCTTGTAGCTCGACGATCTCAAGTAGTGACATATAGGAATGTCACCTTGATCCGCTTCAAGCTTGACAATCGCACCAGTGTGTGGATTCTTAATAAACCATCGTCTTATTTTAGTTTTACAAACAGTCTTAATCACATCAAGCATCACACAATGCACTAGAAAAATAATTCAACTATGCATGCAAGTTAACATGATAAGGTGTATGAGTAAACAATAGGATCTAAATGCATATTTTCCTAGTCATGCATGCCATATTTAAGTAAATCTAAATGCAAGATGTTATATTCAAACACGTCATGAACTAATTACGTATGAATCTGAATAATTCATAATACATCATACCAATAAACCAAACAATTTCAATCAATTTTTTAATAAGATCCTAATAACCAAAAATTATTCAAGCAAATGCTTTGAATTTTAAATCTATAATACATATGAGTAAGGAAGTCATGCCCACCTGATTTTTGCCGATCTTCAATGCGACCTTGCTTTCCTTCGAGATCCTTGATATTCTAACATTATGAATATCTGAAATTCCCAGCTTGATCAGGCCTTCTCTTCCTTGAACTAGTATAAAAATCGAGAAGCAATTCTCTAACAATGCCTTCATCCTCTGTATCTGAGACTTGCTTGAATAGAGGTTCTATCATTTCAGCCTTGGATGACTGTGTTCCTACAAATGTCCTATACAAGAAATCAAAGGTCATTATCTAAAGCTAACTACTACAGTAATAGAGGGTAAATCATACTGACCAGGAATACCGTGTGAAAAATCTACTTCAAGAAAGATGATTGGAACCTTGGAGATCAGGGGCTTAGAAAAAAATTGTTCGACGAACAACAAAGAATTGAAGCCACCCAGTTCGGCATTGATTTTCTTGGTTTCAATGGTCGGCCAAAATTAGAAATTGAAGCCAACGAACCAGATGTTGCTTCCTCTAAATTCTGTTAGACGATCAACAGTTTAAGCTAAAACCTAACTATGCTCCAACTCTTCATGCTCCAATCTCACATCTAGTGTCTCTTCTTCTATTCACTCTTCATGGATAGCAAGTACTTAAAATTTCCACCCCTACAACTCTAATCAACATAGCACATCTCCACACAGTAAAACACTCACAGCATCCTCAATAACACACAACCCAAAACCAACAACACCGTGTTTAAATATCAACCAACTCCCACACACCAAACTTCCTAAGCGCACCATTTTCCTTTTTTCTACTCATGACTCATGACCCGTTACCATAAAAATCGGAATCGAACATAGAAATTTCAATCTGAAATTTGTTCTGTTTCATCCTCTTCTTCTTCTTTTTTCACTAACAATAACACACTAAATAGCATTCCTATTTCTCTGTTTTGATCTATTGCCCTGAAGTCTACAAATCATTTCCCTCAAAGTCTACAGACTCTATCTCCAAGTCTCAGAATACCCTCTACATCAAATTTGAAGTCTGTATGCTTGCCTTGCTTGACACCCTCTATCAAATCAGCAATCCACTTATCACTTCGTTGTTCCTCCTTGATTTGGTGTAGGAGATCTGGTTGACAAGTTATAGCATACAAGTACACTCGTTCCTCATCTGAAACTATCCCCAAGTTAAACTCACTGATCAGCTGATACATTTGCCCTTTTTCCTCATCCTTCTTGCTGAATTTTCTACTAAGTGCATCAGCCACCACATTGGCCTTGCTCAGATGGTAGTACAGCTGAAAATCATAGTCTTTCAAGAATTCTATCCATCTCCGCTGTCGAAGATTTAATTCTTTTTGGGTATAAATGTACTTCAGACTCTTGTGGTCAAAGAATAGATCAAAACTCTCCCCATAGAGGTAATGTCTCCAGATCTTCAATGCAAAAACAATTGTTGCCAACTCCAGGTCATGGGTAGGGTAGTTTTGTTCATGGATCTTCAATTACCTTGAAACATAAGCCACTACCTTCCCTTCTTGCATCAGCACTGCACCTAACCCATTTAGCAAAGCATTGGTGTATAGGGTGTACTTCACACCATGGGTAGGCGTAACTAGAACGGGTGCTGAAGTTAACCTCTTCTTCAGTTCTTGGAATACCTGTTCACACTTATCATTCCAGAGGAACTTCTCTCCCTTTCTAGTTAATTTTGTCATTGGTCCAGCCAATTTTCAAAAGTTTTGGATGAACCTGCAGTAGTATCCTGCTAAACCTAGGAAGCTTCTGATTTCTGTGACAGTCGTAGGTCGCTTCCAGTTCGATACTGCCTCTACTTTTTCAGGATCTACTGATATCCCTTTAGCTGAGACAACGTGGCCAAGGAACTTGACCTTTTTCGTCTAAAACTCACACTTGCTAAACTTGGCGTATAGCTCATTTCTCCTCAACGTTTCCAAGACAATGTGTAAGTGTTCCTTATGTTTAGCCTATAATTTGGAGTAAATCAAAATGTCGTCCACGAATACTACAACAAACTAGTCTAAGTACTGTCTGAAGACCCTGTTCATTAGATCCATAAATGTAGCTAGTGCACTGGTCAAACCAAACGGCATGACTGTGAACTCGAAATGTCCGTATCGAGTTCTGAAAGTTGTTTTATAGATGTCAGACTCCCTAATCCTCAGCTGATGATACCCTGATCTAAGATCAATCTTGGAAAAGTGAGCAACTCCTCTCAATTGATCAAACAGATCTTCTATTCGAGGCAAGGGGTACTTGTTCTTGATTGTTACTTGGTTCAACCTCCTGTAGTCCACACATAATGTCATGGATCCGTTTTTCTTTTTCACGAATAGCACTGGGGCTCCCCATGGTGACTCGCTAAGTCTAATGAATCCTTTCTCACAGAGCTCGTCCAATTATGTCTTCAATTCAATCAGTTCTATAGGTGTCATTCTGTAAGTTGGAATGGCTATAGGATCTATGCCTGGTTGCAATTCGATCTTGAACTCCACTTGTCTGTGGGGAGGAAGTTCAAGTAGATCATTTGGAAACACATCTGCGTACTCCCATACAATAGGTATATCTTGTATATCTCTAGACTTTTTCGATATCCTCTTCTAATAATTGCCTGAAATCCTCTTTCTATTTTATATAATACATCATGGCTAACATAGGACTCCTTGGCAATCTCTGCATGTCCCCATCTATCTTCAATACCTCACCAGAAGGTAGCCTCACCGTCGCTCTTCGCCTCTGACAATCGATCTGTGCTTGATATTGGGTCAACCAGTCCATACCCAATATCATGTCATACCCATGAAAATGAAGCGCATAAAGGTCGACTGAAATTAGTTTTTCTCCAAACCTAAGATCACATCTACAACCTCTCCTCAAACTCACGGTAGCCCTGATGGGTGTAGCTACGTCTAACGTCACTGCCAACGGGCTTGTCACCAGCTTTAATCTATCCAGTAGGTTCTCAGAAATAAAGGATCTAGTGGCACCTGAATCAAACAAAACTCGCACTGCGACACCAAACAAAAGAAATGTACCTTCCACTATTAGTGTGGAATTGGTCTGAGCGTCTGTGGCATATAGTCGTGCCTGATTTCTCTGTTGCGTCTAGGGTTGTGGCTTTTGCCTCTGTTGCTGACGACTACTCTGCCCATGAGTCTGCTGCTGCTGCTGAGGTGCTAGAATCAATGCTCTAGTAGGACAATTCCTAGCTAAATGCCCTCTCTGGTTGCACTCAAAACATAACCCCTATCTCTTAGCCCTCTCTCTCTGATCGTCAATCTCACGGCCCGGTCAAGGCTGCTGGGTCTGTTGTCTATCATAAGTCTGAGTCTAGGTCTGAGGTTGAGGTGTTCTGTGTGCCTCCTGTCTGCTCGACTTCTTCTATGAATGTCCTGCGGTCATCTCTAACTTGGTCCTCTTCTTACTCCTCAATACCGCTCAAACTCCAAGTCTCTCTTCACGAGTTGTGCCATCTCTATAGCATCCATCAAGGTTGTCAACTTAAACGGCGCCACAATCTTTCTTATCTCCACTTTCAAGCCCTCAACAAAATGGTCTGCTTTGGACTGCTCGTCCATGACCAAGGTAGGAGCAAATCTAGCTAACTCAATAAATCTCTGCTCGTACTCTGTGACCGTCATAGCCTTTTGCTTCAAATCGACGAACTCTAACTGCAACTGCCTCTTCCTTGCTGTGGAGAAAAACTTATTGTAAAACCTTGTCTTGAAATCTTCCCAAGTCATGACCGTCTGATCAATGGTGGGGTCACTCACAATCATCTCCCACCAATGGTAGGCTGACCCTACCAATTGATGCACTGCCAGTGCCACTCTCTTAGGCCCAGATGCCCCCATAGTGTCCAGGTGCTTATTCATCTCTGTGAACCACCTGTTGACTGCCGTATAATCACCAATCCCCTCAAAAGTACTAGGACATAACTTCTGGAACTCCACTAATAGGTTTTTCTGCTCCCTATCAAACCCGACGGATCTATTTTGTGGTACTGCTCCTGTGGAGGTGGACCCATGATGGACCTGAGGCTGAGCCTGTGATGGTGGCTTTGTCCATAATTGTGGTTGCACCTATGGCTGTACCAGTACTGATGGCTATGGTGATGCTGATGGTTGCTGGGTCCTCATAGCCTGCTCCACTACCCTCTGCATCATCTCGGTGATGGCCTCCAGCGTCAGTGTAACCACTACTGATGCCGGTGTCACAGGAGTGCCCTCATCACTATGCCCCATCTCGGTTCCATCCCTGCCTCTGGCCGCACCTCTCCTGGGTCTACCTCGACCTCTAGGCATTATCTACAAGTAAAAGATTTATTTCAGTATCTAATAATTCATCAATTTTGAATCAAAATTTTGACAATTTACAACAAATGAAGCTATAATTTCAATTTAACTCAGAGTTCGACTCCTTTTCCCCAAAACTTTGAATATTGTGACCTGTGACGACAACCAGCCATTTTTGCCTATACCCTTTCGCATTTATCGTGCTACTGTGGCTCTAAATTCAAATCTCTAAGTTTTCGATTTGTTTCAGTGGTCTAAGAGTTTGTGCTTCTAAGTTAACAGCAATACATTTGTTTCTGGGTACAGGAATTTGTGTATCGATACTCAAAATAATCATACTACATATATACATACAAGCACATAGCAAACAATCAAACAATGCACACTGGCAGAATGGAACCCAACAATTCCATTACGGCTAATATAATTTTGCCAAATCCTGGTCTCTAAGGATGACACAAGACCCACCGTACGTGACTGTCCCATACCAGTAAAATACAGTGCGTGCAAGTTCGTCCAAAGAGTTCATTCATTGCCCATTACAATTTTGCAAGTGTCTTGCTCCTTAAGGCTGACGTAAGACCCACCATGCGCAACCGTCCCATACCAGTAGAATATAGTGTGTACAAGTTCTGCCCAAGAATCGATTACTCACCATACATGGTCTGTCAATCTTCAAGTCCAAGATTCCTCCATACCCCTAAATCCCTATGCGTCCCATACCACATAGAGATCAAAGATACAGGATCATCCTGATCTCGTGTCCTGACCAATCAAGTGTTCGTTTCACACATTTTTTAGTTTCTAGCTTATGTTCTAAAAGCTTTTATTTACTCTTATGATCTACTATGCCTCCCTGGCAACACCTGGTCTCTAACTAGACTTATGGTCTCAATACTTGGGCAGATTCGTCTATTGGATCGCCAAGTTCAAACTCTATCTCATTTCTATGTGATGTCATCGCTCCCAAGTTTTGGACATTTCTTGAATAGAGCTCAGCCTGCAAGGCCACTACCGAAGTAGAGCTCAACCTACAGGGCCACCACAGTACTTTCGTCCCACTACAACTAGTAACTCGAACACGCTGACATCACGTAAATCTTTTCTAGACTTCTATCCACCTGGTAGATGAGTTCTACTTGTTTTACCCTCTTTTTGAAAGTTAAATCCCGTAGAAATTCTTTTCTAGTGAAAATCAAATCCGGCAAAATTTTCATTGTCAAAATTTTTTTTTTGTTCTTACCCAAGGCATCTAAAGCCTTGCTTTGATATCAGCTTTGTGATATCAGAGTAACCATCTAAGTCTAGCCTAGTATATCTGACAACTGAGCTCTGATACCAACTTTGTGACACCCCGACTCCTAGTATCCGTCTCTATCTCAGTTGCAACGATCCGTCATGGGGCCGCGCCGGGAGACGGCGCGCTCGCCTGTTCGTTCGTTCGACGGGAGACGCCGGGTCATGTCGTCGTTCTCCGAGAGCCAGAGGCCACATGGTTCAATTTCCTTTCTCATTCAATCTCATGTTTCAAACCTTTAAAATAGGTTATGGAGTTAAAATTGAAAATATACAATGACCACCAAAATAATCGTTCCTTTCAAAAGATGTGAAATCCATTAAAATGCATGTAGCGAAATTTAATTCGTTCATAAATCCATAGTGAATTCATATTTGGCCAAGTGAAATACTTTGCAGCAGAATAACATTTGAAATTCATTTTCAAAGCATAGTGTGAAGATAAAACATGGCCCAATGGGCCTAAATTCCAAAATATTTAATTTACCTGTGAAACAGTTCAAAGATAAAAGAGGGCACATGCCCAGTTCAATTTAAACACTAAAATATTATTTACAACAAAATGATACAACGGTAAACTCAAGAAAACTGAAAAACTGTGACAACCTCCCAGCAAGGTCACTACCCAAAATGACAACCCGTATGCTGGCCTACTCCTGCAGTGTCAATGATCACCTGTAATAGAAAATGTGGGGTGAGCTCGAGAGCCCAGTGGATCATCCCTATACATCACTAGCATTATACAAACCAGAACACAAAACATACAATCACTTTGGTTACATTAGGTGTTTCACACAATTTCTTGTTTTGTTATCATCTAAGACCGAAAGAATCCATAACCCTCAGTATCCCCTGTGTGGTCCGGGAGCGAATTCGGGGGTAACGCCCGAGGGCCGGTTACCTTTGGGACCACAATCTAAGGATGGAAGTCCGCAGTGACTCTCCGTCTAAAGATGCAATCAGCTGTCGCAGTCAGCTCAGGTAGGGACACCCATGATAACACCCTAAGGCTGGTTATCGTGCTAGTACGTGGAGTTATTAATCTTAATTTAATGTTCTTTAGTCATACATGTCATTCCAAGTCATACGTGATCATCAATGTACCATTTAAAGTAAATCAAAATAGATGTGTTTAGCCATTCATGGAGATCAACTCGTAAAAATCTCTATCTAGCATGTTATGACACAAGCAACCATGCATCAAGGACATACACCAAGTCAAGCCCAAACAAGGTTAATCAAGCAAGTCGTAACATGCTTCAAAACATATCTTAAGCTAACCAAAACATCATGTTATGCATTCAAAATTTGGATAAGGCTAGGGAGTAAGAAAATCATACCCACCTTAGTATTCCTCAATCTTGCGCCTTGCTCCTCGCCGTGACGCCTCAGATTATCAATCTATAAGTTTTTTTAACTATGAGAATATGTGAGTCTAAGGAAATCATGGCATAACCAAAATCCCAAGGTTTGTGTTCTTGGCGCATGTGTTCCAAATTGCACCCAAAATCGAAACAAAAACAAGGAAACACCGGTGCATGTCGCATTACCGAAGTAATGCTTCGCATTGCCGCAGTCGCCAGAGTCAACAACATGTGCTTAACACCTCAATACTTGGTCATTAAGTTTAAAACACACATTAACTCAAGGAAAAACAGATTACACTTGAGGAAAGCGGTTTAAAAAGCTAAGAAAATAAGATCTCAAAAAGGTTTTGAGATTTACCTTAGCACAAAACCTTTTCCAAGCGTGCCTCAACTTGAATCCACCCTTATTGATGTTGTTCTTGGTGGATCTGAGCTTGAAAACGGTAGAGAACAGTTTGAAGGAGCTCAAACCACCCTTAGAATTCAAAAGAACACTTAAGAAATGAGATAAGAAAGTTTGGTGAGAGCTTGACAGAGAAATCAGTGATTTGCAATGAAAAAATCCAGATCTAGGATTTTCTGCGCATTTTTATTTATATAGAAATCGACGAATTACCATAGTTATTGTAGCATTATCGCAGTTACTGTGCAACTACTGCGGTCACTAAGCAATTACCCAAGTGGACAGACTGGTGCACATTGTTCATTTTCTAGTTTTTCGCGTGATTACTACGGTCGCTCAAACACCGACCGCGGTCACCAGAATGAACTTCCCTATTTTGTTTCTAGGTTTCTCCTGCAACTACCGTGGTCACTATAGGACCAACCGCAATTACTAGAACGATGTATTTCCCTTCGTTTTCTGGATTTGTCCGGGATTACCGCGGTCACTATTCCAATTACCGCAGTTACTAAAACGAAATTTTTGGTGTTTAGCATCTTTTCTTTGCTATTTCTCATCCTTCCCGAATTGATATCACTTTTACATTTTTTTAGCCTATTTTATTCTTTTATTAAATTTGTTATTCCACTCTACCTGTTCACTAGCGACGTGGAGGTCTTATGGACTTTCAGGGTATTACACTTACGTTCCTCTGTGTATGGTTCACCTGCACAGATTCTTCATCTTCAACCCGAAGCAGTAGCAGCTGCAAAGCTAGTAGCTTCCTTTTTCAATTCATTCTCTGTTTCGATCTTCTTCTTCTTCACAGTTTGCAGCAAGTGTTTTCTTTTTCTTCCCTGTTTCAATCCATGGCCAGCAACCACCAACTCTCCAAGCACCCACCTCAAACCAGATTCCGCTCCCCTGCTTCATCAATTCAGTTTCTCTCATTATCCAGAGCTTTCCTTTCACCAACAAACAAGAAACTTCCCGGTTCTTCTTCTGCTTTCGAGTTTCTTCCTTCTTGCTCTTGATAGTTCTAACATGCTCCAGATTCTCTTTTTTTTTTTTCTAGCTAAGCATGCTAATTATTTTTGGTTTATATAAAACCTTATTATAATTTCTAATCATGTTGATTTAATATTATTTGTTTAATCCTTATTATGAGTTTAGAAGTTTATATATATATATATATATATATATATATATGTATACTACTCACTTTATATATGTTAACCTTATTATAAGGTTATATGTATTTACCATTTTATTTTGTAATCTACTCATTTCATTGCCATAAAATTATATGTATTAATATATTTTTTTCTACCTAATTCAACTAATATCGATTGTCAATTTCTTATTTTATTTCATTTTATACCTACTCGCAACGTGGCAGATCACGAAGTTCCGAAGTGTTACATGCACGTATAAAAATTGTTCTATTGGTCAATATACCTTACGAAATTATATGTGCACATTATTCGTTTATCCCTGTATTATTAAGAAATTATTTGTTTGTTATACTTACATTAGTCAATCATAAATAAGGTACATATTTTATGTATATATATGCGCGTATTATTCGTTTGTCCTCGCATTATTATGAAATTATTCTCACATTATACCGCTATTCAAACGCATTATACATGAATTATTCATTTGTTATACTTGCATTAGTCAATCATAAATAAGGTACATATTTTATGTATATATATGTGTGTGTGTGCGCGCATTATTCATTTGTCCCCGCATTCTTATGAAATTATTCTCACATTATACCGCTATTGACGTACATTATACATGAACTATTCTTTTGTTATACAAGAATTATTCAGTCAAAATTAAAGTACATATTATATATATATGCGCGCATTATTTGTATCACTTAAGAATAAAAAATTTTATAGTGTCAAACATATATACAATCTATCAAAAAGTGTAATTATTATTTACACTACTTATCGTTATTAATCCTAATAAACAAAAATAAAAAGTTCTATAAGCAAAAATTCTTCTTGAAGGATCATCACGTCTCATCTTGATACACAATCCAAGCATATAAACTCAAGTTCTTCATTGTTCCAATCTTCATATATACCTACATAAAAAATGAACTTAAGTAGATTAATTTTTTTTAAAAAAAATAAGAATAAGGGCTAAAGAGCAACTGTAACAGTTAAAGCAATTCAATATATATCTACATTAAAAAAATTGAACTTACTTAGATTAATTTAAAACAAATAAAATAAGAATAAGAACTAAAGTATTACGCTGTACTTTCCCTTGAGGTTAGCCTATTAGCTCAAGAATTGCATTGTATTTTCCCTCCCATGGACAAGATAACATTAATCTTGTCCATATTTATGCATGATACACAAATAACATGGTGTATATATATATATATATATCAACAAAAGATTTTTTTTTTCCAGTATCTACAAAGGTCAACAACTCATAGAATGACATAACTTTGGCATTTTCCTTATCCATTCTCTGAAAATGCCCTCAAATTATCAAGGATTGACTACAAATTCAGGTAGAAAAAAATCACCTTAGGAAATTCCAAGGAAGCTATAGATCCAAGGATTCAACCATTCAATGGGGATGCTCTAAGACACATGATGTTTGTACATGGAATAATTAAACTAATAAAACAAGTTGAAATCATTGAAAAGAAAAACTAACTTAGAAAAATCAAATGCCAGATACAAGCTTGTATGGTGTAAGAAAAAAAAAGCATTGCAGAGTCTAACGCATTGAACAAACCATCAATTTATTTTATTTATGGTTTTAATCCAATTTGGGGAAAACACATGAAGATATGGTTAAGGTTATAGAAAAATTTTAAACCTTGCGAATCACAGATTTCTTGCTCTAATCTTTTCTTCTTGTCATCAAGTGTTGTCGATTGTTTTCATGATCTCCAATTAGCAAAGCAACTATCAGTCATCCATCCTTCATACTCTAGTAGATTACGAAAGTATTTCTTCATGTATCTCTTATGGTACTTTCTGAATTTTTGCTCACTGATGGTGCTTTCTGAAGTATTCAAGATTTAACTAGTGTTGGATAGATTGCAGCAATAAACACATGATGCATCAAGATATGTATCTATATACGTCATTCTACCTTCCTATCATTCATTATTGACTCCAGCAAGGCATGCATTTTTTTTAGAGGAAAATCGGTGATTCCGGTGACTATAAACTGTTTTACATTAAAATGTTATTATTCTTAAATACGAATAATATGTACATGTGTATATGATTCGTACTGGTTAATACAAAAAATTAGGAAAATTTTATTGAATGAATGATTTTGGATATTTGGTTAAACTATGAGTAGCATGTTTAACTACACTGATTATTTATATATTCTTTGCAAAATATAGTTTTAGTATGCCAATTAAATAATTAACATGTATTTTGCAAAGAATACATAAATAATCAATGCAGTTAAACATGAAAATCATAGTTTAACCAAATATCTCAAATCATTCATTGAATAAAATTTTCCTAATTTTTTGTATTAGCCAGTGCAAATCATACACACATGTACATATTATTCGTATTTAAGTATAATAACACTTCAATGTAAAATAGTTGCAGTCACCGGAATCATCGATTTTCCTCTCAAAAAAAAATGCACACCTTGCTAGAGTCAATAATGAATGATGGGAAGGTAAAATGACATATATAGATACATATCATATAATTTCAGTAAACATAGTGCTTATGATGCATCATGTGCTTGTTGTTGCAATCTATCCAGCACTCAACCTTGGCTGAGTATCTATCTTCAAGTTTAACAATATATTGATATTCCTGCATGTGTATACTACCAGAATAACATGTTAGATAGTGTATAATAACAAAATAAAAAATTGTATATAATGTAAGAACAATATCTTAGTTCAAAGAAAGTTGAACAGACCACACAACCATTCACTATTACATTCAGACGAATACGAATACAAGATTCGGAAGAGTGTGATGTACCTGGTTCTTATCATTTACGGTCGTCTTGTTGGGAGAGGATGAACACTCATTCTTCATTGTTACAGTGAAAATTGCAAGTAAATGAATAACTGAATCGAAAAATGAAACGAAGAAGACAGAGAGATTACGGCATAAAAATAGACTAAAACTGAATCGCAAGTATATATATATATGTACGATATTTCAGAATGAATAATTCAGGTATAACAAATGAATAATAAATGTATAATATTTGAATAGCGAAAAAATATGCGTGAATAGTGGTATAATGTGAGAACAATATCTGAATAATTCAAGTATAAAAATTATTCGGTTGTTTGGCAAAAAAATTCAGAAAACAAATAATGTGAGCATATATATCTATAATATATATACTTTAATTTTGACTAAATAATGTCAATATAACAAGAGAATAATTCATGTATAATGTGTGTGAATAGCTGTATAATGTGAAAATAAATTAATGTGACATACAAATTATCTACATATATACCATAATATTTGTATATTATGCATAAATAATTATACGTATATATATATATATATATATATAGATGTCAAATTATATATACAAGCAATTATATAAGTAATTGTATGTATAAATAATGATATATACCATGTTATTTGTAATATCATGTGTATGTGTGTGTATATATATATATATATATATATATATGTATGTATGTATTTGTATGTCACATTATATATACAAGCAATTATATAAGTAATTGTATGTATAAATAATGATATATATCATGTTATTTGTATATTATGTATAAATAATTATATGCATATGTATATATATATATATATATATATATATATATATATATAAGAGAGACAGATAGATATCTGTATATCATATTACTTATATATATGACAAGTGACATACAAATATATATATAAGTAGTGAGATAATGTTAAAATAATAATCAAATAATAGAATTATAAAATTGTTGTTCCTCTGTTTCTGTTGTATTCATCTGCTTCTCTTACATTATATATATAAACAATTTTATAAATAATTGAATAATTATATGTATAATTGGGTTAACTGGTACCATGTTATTTGCATGTCATGTATACATATATATATATATTTTACGTCACATTATTTAGATATACAAGCAATTATATAAGTAATTGTATGTATAAATAAGTATATATACTATGCTAATTGTATATCATGCATATATATATATATAATGTCGGGACCCCTTCCCTAGGATGAAGGACGAACCGACCGGCACAGTGTCCCAACAAACTCGCGCGCAAGCTGAGCTTGCCAAGACACTGTTAAGCCTTAATATACAACACTACATCACACACTTTCAGAGTAATCATAAGGAATGCAGCAGAAATTTAATACACGAACTACAATAAGAACTTGATATTTCCAAAACGGGTCATTACAACATGTGTAGCAATGGGAGTGATTATCCATTATATACAGGCTTTCCTCACCCCTATATATAGGTCCTAACCCTCAAAAGACAATAACAGAAAGGGGAATACAAAGAAGTCCTATAAAAAAGAGTAAGGGAACGCGACTCTATGCGATGACCACTCCCTTGCCCTTATCCGCTGCTGAAGAACCTGAAAAGTTAGAGTAGTGAGCCTAATTGTCCACGGCGGCTCAGTGAGTAATGTAGTCTAATTCAAACTTA
>JAJIYU010005978.1:0-21580 GCA_030144865.1 Tinospora cordifolia | reverse complement strand
CCTTATTAAATTCTTAATTTTAAGTTATGTACGGTTAAATACAATCAAGGCATGAAATGACTGAAATAGAAAGTCAAGTGTGCGTCGCTTGTAATGTAACACCGGCCCGGCTCGCCGTTTGGTTTAGTCCACTATCAAGAAAAATAGTGGATGCGTCTAATGCTTAATGATACGGGGGTTGGGGTATTACAGTTTGGAAGCTTTGAAGTAACAGAACTATGTCAGATTTCAAAGGCGTGCAGAAGAGACGCATTTAAGGTGGAAGTAATTTCTAACTTTTACTTCTTTATTTTAATTTGAATAAGCCTTGCATGTGTGATGATGTTTTGAAGTTGAATAATTGAATATATGTTTCAAATATGCATGCTTTATTTATTTGATGTGCCATGAATATACATGTTATGCATGTTTAGAAATCAAGAATAATGATGCATGATATGCTAGAATTGTGCCATGAATAAATATTTGATGATTCATGTTATGTACATGTTACATCGATGGTTAAATCTGATATTGTGTGTTTTATCACTAAAAAAAGATTAAATAATGATTCAATCCACGTACAGGCGCGATGATGGACTGCATAGTGTCATCGTGTGTGTTCCACCCCCGACCTGGCTTGCCAATTTACCATTGACGATTTTGAACTGGGTTTTCAAGAGTGATCCCACTTCATAGATATTGGGGTTTGAGTTTTCATTTGTCATTTGCTCTCCCTACAATGTAGAACACATAGATTAAACTCTTTCGGTCCGAATGTCAACCATAAACAAGAAATTTGTTTGAATCGCCTAATGAACAAAAGTGTTTGATATGCTTGGTTTGTTTTAATTGAAATAATGATTTAGATGTTTAGAAAGATCCATTAGGCTATGTGCCCACCCCTTCCTTCTATTTTTCAAGTAATTGATTTACATGAAGACCATAAAAATTAGTTAGGTTCTTTTATTTAAAAAGCTTTTAATTTCTATGTAAGGGCATGTTGCCCAAGTTTTGAATCTTCTACTGTAACAGTTTTTCTTCAAGATCAGATTATGTACTCAATTTTGTTTAATTAATTGAGTTTATACATTTCAGTTATTTCCTATACTATTGCCTTATTAAATTCTTAAATTTAAGTTATGTTCTATTAAATACAATCGAGGCATGAAATAATTGAAATAGAAAGAAAGTCAAGTGTGTGTCACTTCTAAATGTAACACTGGCCCGACCCGCCGTTTGGTTTAGTCCACCGTCAAGAGAATGGTAGACATGTCCAGTGCTTAAAGATGTGGGGGTTGGGGTGTTACATTAATGGTCCAATTTTAATGCTCCGATTTATAATCGAGAAAATTTGAATAAATTCCAAAAAATCTAAAAATTTGGTTTCTAAATTCTTAAAAAAAAAAATTTCCAAACATACTTGCTATTTTCTTATACTTGAGGGGCACGAAAATTTGAATAATTAGCAAGTTTCCAACAAGGAGAACACCAAAAACTTGTCATTCTATGTCATTCTAAACTCTATATAAAGGACCCCTAGTGCTCTCATTGTTTTCATCCCAAGTCTAGAGCATACTAGTCCCTCTTGACTCTCTCTAGCCTTCTTCTTGGCAATACCCTCAGTTCTTGAGTAATCTTAAACTTTTCTTGAGTGTTCTTGAGAGTTCTTAAGTGTTTTGAAGCTTTGGAGTAATGAAACTCTGTCAGATTTTAAAGGTGTGCAGAAGAGACCTATTTAAGGTGGAAGTGATTTCTAACTTTTACTTCTTTATTTTAATTTGAATAAATCTTGCATGTGTGATGATGTTTTGAAATTGAATGATTGAATATATGTTTTAAATATGCATGCTTTATTTATTGGATGTGCCATGAATATACATGTTATGCATGTTTAGAAATCAAGAATAATGATGCATGATATGCTTGAACTGTGCCATGAATAAATATTTGATGGTTCATGTTATGTTATGTACATGTTGCATCGATGGTTTAATTTGATATTGTGTGTTTTATCACTAAGAAAATATAAAATAATAATTCAATCCACGTACCAGCGCGATGATAAACTGCATAGTGTCATCGTGTGTGTTCCACCCCCAATCTGGCTTGCCAACTTTCCTTTGATGATTTTGAACTGTGTTTCCAAGAATGATCCCACTTCATAGATATTGGGTTTGAGTTTCCAAGAGTGATTCTATCTCCCAACGATGTGGAACATATAGATTAAACTCTTTCGGTCCGAATGTCAACCATAAATAAGAAGTTTGTTTGAATCGTCTAACGTACAAAAGTTATTGATATGCTTGGTTTGTTTGAATTGAAATAATGATTTAAACGTTAGAAAGATCCACTAGGCTATGTGCTCACCCCTTCCTTCTATTTTTCAGGTAGTTGAAATACATGAAGACCATGAATACTAATTAGGTTCTTTTTATTTAGAAAATTATTAATTCCTATGTATGGGCATGTCGCCCAAGTTTTGAATCTTCCGTTGTAATAGTTTTCTCTTCAAGATCAAATTATGTACTCAATTTTATTTAATTAATTGAGTTTATGAATTTCAGTTATTTCTTATATTATTGCCTTATCAATTTCTTAAATTTAAATTATGTATTGTCAAATAAAGTTAAAGCATGAAATAATTGAAATAGAAAGTGATGCAAGTTGTGTACTTATAAATGTAACACCTGCCCAGCCCGCCGTTTGGTTTAGTCCACTATCAAGAGAATGATGGTCATGTTCAATAAATCTTATTTTACTTGAAATAAGATTGTTATATCTACTATTGACATAAGATTCCAAAGTACTATTTGTCACATAAGAATTCCTAAGCCACTCCTTTTGAACTAATTATTCACTTTTGAAATAATAACTCTAAATTTTGGATTTTCCTTATATTTCATATTCTAAAATGGAATTATTTTATTTGAAGGCTCTTTCTTATATAATTTGATAAACTTTTAATATCCAAATTCTTGCAATTTAAATAATTTTATTTATATCGTAATTAATTTAATTATGAACAAAATAGGATTTCTAATTATTATTAGTTTGGTTTCAGTGTTTAAAATTCACTCTTTTCCCTATAATAGATTTAAAGCTTTTAGAAGTTTACTTTTCATGTTTTTAATTAGCTCATATAATTAAATTTTAAACTTCTAAATTCTTTTTTTTCTAATATATAAAAAATTTGTCTCTAATTAAATTAGAATTTTATTATGAAATTAATTGAATTTGTTTGGCTTATATAAGTGATGTGTGATGTATGATGAATTATTTAATTCATGCATAATTAGTTCATAACATGATCTTGCAATTGGATTTACTCAAATATGGCATGCATGACTAGGAACATATGAATCTAGATCTTATTGTTTACTCATGCATCTTATCATGTTAACTTGCATGCATAGTTTGAATTATTTTTCTAGTGTACGGCGTGATGCTTGCTGTGATTGAGATTGTTTGTAAAACAAAAATAAGACTATAGTTTATTATGAATCTACGTACCAGTGCGATTGTCGAACCACAAGGCGGATCATAGGTATTTCCACCCGGAGCTGCCTGTGACAGCTCGAAGTCTTTGGGAGACAGTATGAGCTGTAGTAAGTAATCTCTCTTAGGCTGTGATACTGGGATATAACTAATTTTAGATGGTACTAGTACCTGAGGCATCTATGATTACGATTAAATTGGATCACAGGGAATACCGAGAGGCATCTCAACCCTCTTTCGATCTTAGACTCTGACTAAAACAGATAAATGTTTGAACGCCTAATGTTTGAAAGTGTCTGTAATGTTTTGGATTGGGTCTGTATAATGCATGTAATGTGTAAGAACGATCCACTGGGTTTTCGAGCTCACTCCTATTTTATCTTTTAGGTACACCTGGACTTAGAGTATGGTAAGCTACATTAAGAGACTCACACCTTGATTGGACACCTCATGAGGAGGTCGTCCAGGATAGATGACTTGGAGGTCACATTTTATTTATCTTTACTAGATTAATTTAGAGTATTTACTGTGGTTTTAACTTTGGTTTATTTTATCTTTAAATGGCTTTTCTTGTTTAACAATTTTGATTTTAATAATAATCTTTAAGGTTATTCCGCTACATTGTTTTTGGATTGTATTGAGAAATTTGGTGAATATCTTAAGAAATTTTCTTGATCTGTGTTTTGTATCAAATATCTATCCAGACATTGACTTTAGAATAAGCTATTATGAACTTAATTTTAAAGAAAAAGAATTTTGACGGAACGAAATTTTTAAGTAGCATCTCGATTTTCATCGGGCGATGATCCACACATGAGATAGAACATGGACGGAGGTCCGGTTGAAAGTTGGGGTGTTACAATGTGTGGCACACAGATGATTGTAGACGTCCATGAGGTGTGTAGTACACTATATCATTTTTTTCCTTGGTACATGGGATCATCGTTCATGGTTTCTAATTAGGTGAGAAGTCCCATAGGTGTGAGTGTACTAAATCATTTGTGTGGTACATGCTATCATTCTATAATGGTTCTAACAATAGAAACATCCCATGGAGCTTTAGGTAGGGTAGCGTACACATGATCATGGTGTTCTATCCATGTGACTTGCACATGCTAGGGGTGGTCATGACTTCATGGTTTCACAAAAATAAAATAAAAATTAATATCTCCTTATTAACAATGAATTATGATTTATAACCTATAATTTTGTAATCACATGAACCTAATACAAATTTTAAAGTATAGTTTGACCCAAGGTGATTTTCCTTCAAAAATTTTCCTTATTTAAGACCCAATAAGGTCACTAGGCAAATGAAAATTCAAATCTTGGCCAATTGTCCTAATTTTTGGATATGTCATTTATTTTGTTTGCTTTTTTTTATTTTATTTTGTTTCGAGTCATTTCCATTCTTCAAAGACCCTAAATGCGAATTCTTTCTAAATTGGATCCCCTGAAGGGCGTTTAGCAAATGAAAATCCTAATCTTGACCAATTGTTCTAAGTTTTTGATATGTTGTCCAATTAGTTTGTTCATGTCACCTTTTTTCATTTCAGGTTGTTTGAGTTCCTAAGGATCACCAAATGAGACTTTGGAAAACCTGCCAAATTTAGCCCCAAAATGAGCTCGGTTTCATTTTACACCCAATTTCACTAAATTGATCTTGAATTTCATTTAATTAAATATAGAGTTTTTAGGGTATTACACTGCGTAGAGGTAGCCTAAGTGAAATAGGTAGATGAGGCTACCTATGATCGCCTCCTAAAGATGTTTTTAGATCTAAAACCCAAGGAGTTCCATGGGAGTCTGAGTTTGGACACGATAGAGAATTGGCTTTGAAATATTGAGAAAAACGCTTAGACATTAAAGTTGTCTTAGGAGGACCAGACACTTTTTGTTGCACACATGCTTGAAGATGACACCACAATCTGGTGAAAGGCCGCCTTGACTATAGAGGGGCAGATTACTACATGGGCCCATTTCCTGAAATTATTTTTGAGTGTTTATGTTCTTGAGACAGTGAGGGAGCATAAGAGGGTGACCCTCTTGCAGGAGGACATGTTGGTGAGGGAGCATACCCATAGATTTCTTCGACTAGAGGCTTATACACATGAGTTAGTGGGTAACCCGAGGGAGAGAGCAAGATTCTTCCATCAAGGGCTGAGGGCCAATATTAGGTAGGCGACATCGATATCTATCGAGGCCACTCTTGAGACCATCCAAAAGTAGATGCTACAGTTTGAGACCAATGGTAGAGATGAGTTTTCAATGCTACAAATAATACAGGGTGCCATTGTGAAGACACAACTGTAGTTACAACCTTAGACATTGACTCAGGGTGGTTATCATGGTGGATCCTGAGTAGGTAGATACCCAAAGAAGAAGAAATATTCGAGGGGATAGTCCAGAAGGGAGCAGATTCAGTCATCTCCCTTAGTCCTGATCATCGCCACCCCAATTTAGACATAGTAGTTGGTGGGGCAAACACTGACTTAGTATGGGGCCCAAGGTAGAGGTCGAGATAGAGGCCAAGATTCAGGACATAGAGGTTATGGGCTAGGCCAAACATATCAAGCTAAGCAGGGATGTTAGAGTATATGTTATCAGTGTGGTCAACCATGCCACGAATGAATGTTCCAGCTTCCCATGCACTCATCACTACTATCACTCGAGGGAGAACATAAGCCATCACACAGCCTGATCTGGAGGCTACTACGACTTTGGTAGAAGGTACCATTTCGATTTTAAATTCTATCTTATATGTGTTGGTTGATGCTGGCTCTACTTTATCATTAATCTCTGGACATGTCGGAGATAGACTGGAACTTAGACCCCTAAGGGCACCCACCTGGCTCATGTTGAGTACTGTAGCCGGGGAATGCATTTACCCTAATCTAATTTGTGAGGGTTGCATATTGAGGTTAGGTGACTTTGAGAACATTGTTGACTTTTTGGTGTTAGAGTTCCTAGAGTTTGATGCTATACTTGGGATGGATTGGGTAGCTACTTACCATGCGCACGTCGACTGTTTTTCCAAGAGGGTGGTATTTCAAATGCCAGGGCAACCTATTATTATTTTCTAGGGTATTGCCTCTAATAGATTGAGAACCCAAGGTAGAATGACAACTCAGAATTAGATTGATACTCTAGCCGATCTAACCACCATAGATGAGGGACCTTGATGAACAAGTATAAATGAGATTCCTATTGTCAAAGATTTTCCTGATGTGTTTCTTGAAGATTTACCTGGCTTACCTCCTAAGTGAAAAATTGATTTCATTATTGAGGTTAGTATAGGGACACAACCCATTTATCGAATGATGCGTACAGAATTGCAAGAATTGAAGGTTCAGCTAGAGGAATTGTTGAGTAAGGTTTTACTAACCCTAGTGTGTCACATTTGAGTGCTCTAGTATTGTTTGTGAGAAAGAAAGATGGGAGCCTCCGCTTGTGTATCAACTATTGTTAGTTGAACAAGGTGACAATAAACAACAAGTACCATCTTGTAATACCCTGAAATTTTGTACTAAATGATATGAAATGATAAATGAAGTCCAATTCATTTCTAGAATCATTTGGCAAGTTTAAACTTGCTCAAAAACCTCTCAGGGGAGTGAAATTTAAGAAAAACAAATGAAATGAAGTGAAGTGAACACCTTAAATGTTTAGGCATCCAAAATTCATTTCATTTGCTAAATTAAGAGTTCATTTACTCAGTGTTTTGTAAGGGAATCTACACCTAATACACACAGTATGGCAAACACCCCAACCCCGAACCCCCCAACCCCCGAGACATTGATTGATTAGCTAATCGCAAGGCAGGCTGGGGTTCGATTACAATTTCAAGTACACAACTTGTCTTTCTATTTTAATTATCCCAAGCCTTTTTTATTTAAGTAACACATACCCAGGCAATTGCACAAAAGATAAAAGAAAACCTTCTAATTCTTTATTCAATTTAATAAAAGAGAGTACATAACTCTAATTTAAATCAAAAGAAACTATTACAGCAAAAATAATTCAAAACTTGTGCAATTTCTGGCAAGATGACCCTTCTACCTGCACACGTAGCATAGTCCCTGCTTCCTCACCTATGCTATGTGTGCAGGCAGAAGGGGCAGAAGTTACCCAAGTTTTGAATTATTTCTGTTGTAGTAGTTTCTTTTGATTTAAATTGGAGTTATGTACCCTATTTTATTAAATTGAATAAAGAATTAGAAAGTTTTCTTTTATCTTTTGTGCAATTGCCTTGGTATGTGTTAAATAAATAAGGCTTTGGATAATTGAAATAGAAAGACAAGTTGCGTACTTGAAATTGTAACCAGACCTGGGCCCCACTGTGATTAGCTAATCAATCAATGTCTCAGGGGTTGGGGTGTTTGTCGTACTGTGTGTATTGGGTGTAGCACAAAGAAATGTTTAACTCATTGGCTAAGGGGGCATGCTTTTGGGCAGCTCCCAAAGAGCATCATTCCATAAACCAAAGGGGATGACTTGCATGCTTTGGGCAAGTGTGCTCACTAGGGTTTCCTAATCACGTGTGTTGTAATACCCCGAAATTTTGTGATCATGCCACGTCGCGAGTGGGCATAAAATAAATAAAATAATAAATTGATATTTGATATTAGCTTGAATTAGCTAGAAAAAAATAGATATGATGAAGTGAAGCATTGGAAAACTTTTATTGATTGGGGAAAGTGGTAAATGGGAAGTAAGAATAAATTGATGACTGAAAATATACATATATATATATAATAGAAAAATTAAAATAAATAAGGATAATGAGAGTTAGTAATGTATATAAACTTATAATAAAGGTTACAAAAAAAATCAAAGAGAGTAAAACACATAAAATCTTATAAACTTATAATAAGGGTAAATGAATAATATATATGAAATTATAATAAGGTTTTAATTAAATTAAAATGATTAGCCAAGAAAAAAAAGAATTTTGAAATCTGACGAAAGAATCAGATTTATTTGGTTTGAGTGGGGCAGTGAAAGAAAGAAATTGAAGAAGAATCTCAAGTTTCATGAAAAAACCAGAATCTTCTGGTTGGGCAAATGAAGAAGAACCGAGAAGAGGGAGAGAGTTGCAGCAGAACGAAGAGAGGAGCTGAAGAAAAAGCTTTGGTTGGTGGCTGAACCAGCAAGCAAGAAGAAGAAGAAAATAGAGGAAAGAGAAAATAGAGGGGGTTGAAGTTGGTGTAGCTAGTTGCTGCAAACCATGAAGAAGAACAGAGCATGGAAGCCGAAAAAAGAGAAGAAACAAGAATGAAAAGGAAGAAGCGGTAGCAACATCTCTGTAGCGTGCTCAACGTGAAGAAGAAGAAGAAGAATGCCTATAGCTATGATCTAGTGGCCATGCATAATGAAGTGAATGACAAAAGCAGAGCAACACGACTTTGCTGCTGCTACTCAGAGCTGTTGTTTTAGAACCTTGAAGTTGTGCTGTTGGTCGGGAGCCACAAACAGAGGAGAAGAAGGAAAGAGTGAAGCTGCTGGTGTTTGTTTGGTGTGACGAACAGAGGAAGGAAATGAAAATAGAGCAATGCTGCTCTATTGCTGTTGTTCCCTATTGTTGAACGAAGAAAAAAAAATGCTAAGACGAAGAATAGAAAACGGGGGCTGTGAGTTGCTAGTCCGTGACAATGAAGAAGAGGAGATGTGGGTGTGGGAGTGGTTGCAACAATTGGTTTGTGTGTGAATGCGAGGATGCGATCCGTGAAGTGCTTGGCTTGAAGCTATTGGGCATATGCACAAACAGGGGAACAAAAAGGAGAAGAAAATGGAGTTTGGTTTGGAGCTCAATGAGGAAGAAAATGAAGAACAGGGAAATGATTTGTAAACTTCAATGGAATGGATCAAAATAGAGAAATAAGAATGTGATTTGGTGTGTTGCTGTTGGTGAAATGAAAAGAAGAAGAGGATGAAACAGAACAAATTTCATATTGAAATTTCTGTGTTTGATTTCGATTTTCATGGTAATGGGCCATTAGTCACAAGTAAAGAAAAGGGAAATGGTGTTCTTAGGAAGTTTAGTGCGTGGGAATTGGTTGATTTTTTAGTCATGGTGTTGTTGGTTTTGGGTTGTGCGTTATTGAGGATGTTGTGTGTGTATTAATGTGTGGAGATGTGCTATGTTGACTTGAGTTGTATGGGTGGGAAATTTTAAGTACCTACTGTTCGTGAAGAAGAGATACTAGATGTGAGATTGGAACATGAGGAGTTGGAGCACAGTTAGGTTTTAGCTTAAGCTGTCGATCGCCTAATAGAAGTTAGAGGAAGCACCATCTGGTTTGTTGACTTCAATTTCTGATTTTGGCCAACCATTAAAATCAAGAAGATCAATGCTGAACTTGGTGGCTCAAATTCTTTGTTGTCCGTTGAACAATCTCCTTCTGATCCCCTGATCTCCAAGGTTTCAACCATCACCTTGGAATTGATGTTTC
Source organism: Tinospora cordifolia (assembly GCA_030144865.1). Lineage (NCBI taxonomy): Eukaryota > Viridiplantae > Streptophyta > Magnoliopsida > Ranunculales > Menispermaceae > Tinospora > Tinospora cordifolia. Next base: position 11,651 of record JAJIYU010005978.1, on the reverse strand, counting down.
ACATGGTTCTCCTGGGCATCTGTAAGAACACAGTCGTCTAAGGCTGAAATGATAGAATCTCTATTCAAGCAAGTCTCAGACACAGAGGACGAAGGCAATGTTAGAGAGCTACTTTTAGATTTCTATACTAGTTCAAGGAAAAGAAAGCTGATCAAGTTGTGATTTTCAGATCTTCACATGTTAGAGTATCAAGGATCTCAAAAGAAAGCAAGGTCGCCCTGAAGAATGACAAAAAATCAGGTGGGCGTGACTTCCTTGCTCATATGTATTATATAGATTTAAAATTCAAAGCATTTGTTTGAATAGTTTTAGGTTATTAGAATCTTATTAGAAAATTGATTGAAACTGTTTAGTTTATTTGAATGATATGTGATTCATGATGAATTATTTAGATTCATGCGTAATCAGTTCATGACATGATTGAATATAAAAGATTATCTTTAAATTTACTCGATTATAGCATGCATGATTAGGAAAATATGTATCTAGATCCTATTGTTTACTCATACACTTTATCATGTTTGTTTGTATGCATTGTTTGAATTATTTTCTTGTGTATTATGTGATGCTTGATGTGTTTGAGATTGTTTGTAAAACAAAAATAAGATGAAGGTTATTAAGAATCCACGTTTCGGTGCGATTGTCGAGCCACAAGGCAGATTGTAGGTATTCCCATCTAGAGCTGCTTGCGACAGCTTGAAGTCTTTGGAAAATGGTACGAGCCGCAGTAAATACTCTCTCTTGGATTGTGATACTGAGATATGACTGATTTTAGATGGTACCTGAGGCCGCTACGATTACAATTAGATTGGTTCACAGGGAATACCGAGAGGCATCTCAACCCTCTTTCGGTCTTAGACTTCGTCCAAAACCAAATGAATGTTTGGAATGCCTAATGTTTGAAAGTGTTTGTAATGTTTTGAATTGGGTTTGTATAATGCATGTGATTTGTAGGAACGATGTATTGGGCTTTCAAGCTCACTCTCACTTTATTTTTCAGGTGCACCTGGACTTAGAGTACTGTAACTTACATCTGAAAACTCACACTTTAATTGTACACCTCATTGGGGAGGTAGTCCAGGATAGGTGGTATTTGATGTGGTATTTTGTTAATATTTTTGAAACGATTTCCATTTATTTACCTGATTTTAAATTCAATTTAACCAGAATTGTGAACAATATTATATGTTTAACATTTCTATTTTGATACACATTTTAAAGTAATTCCGCTGCATTATTTATGATTTATATTGAGAAATCCGGTGGATGTATTAAGAAATTATTTTGATCTTTTGTTTTGTATAAAACATCTTTATGGACATTGACTTGAGAACTAACGGTTACGAACTTAATTTTGAGAAAAAGATTTTTGACAGAAGAGAATTTTTGGTAGCATCTTGATTTTTAACGGGCGACGATCCACACACAAGACAACACATGATAGGAGGTCCGATTGAAAATTGGGGTGTTACATGTGCACATAATCTTTGTATCCCTTTTTGTTTCCTTATGTGTATGAACACAAATCAAGTTTAGAATAACTTCTAAATCACTTAGGACGTCCATTTTAGATCAAATTTTGTGCTCATGATATGTTTCTTAATTAATTCCTTTGCTTGGGCACCACACATGCATCTATATGAAACATTTCATTCTTAGCATCATGGTGTGTGTACACTATGTTTTCGGTTTGTTTTGTTTCTATGGTTGAGGTTTACAAATCGACAACCTTAATCAGATTAGTTTTTGTGTAAGAAAACATTTTTAAGTGTGTTTGATTCCCTTATGGAATCACACATGCATGGAAGGTTTTTATTTTTGGCGCCAATGTATTTGAGCAAAGCTAATGCTTCCTAATTCCCACCCTTGGGACATCATTCTAGCAAAGCTTTTTGGGTGTACCATATCATACTTGGTGGACACAAGATCATGGTCCATTTTGGCTTAAGGAAACACTCTAATTTAGCTTGTTTTGAGTGGTGCACAAGATAAAGGTTAATTGGGGCATTTTATCCTAGAATTTCACAAGATAATGGCGCCATCCTTGGTTTCTATTTTTGAGATTTTTATTTGGTTTGTGTGAACATCAACGGGAAGGCTAGGGTTTTGAGAGTGCACCATTCAAGTTTTAGAAACTTCTCTTTGTCACATGTGCACACATACACATGTAAGGGCTAGTTTGGGGTGTATGAAATATGGCTGCACATGATCATTTGTGGTGTACATTAGATCAATTTTCATTCTTTCTAAACACTATAAGACATCTTATGGGCATATATGATCATTCACTTGGCACATAGAATCATTCTTAATGGAGATGTCCCATGCAATTGGGTAAGGTGTGGTGCACATGAACACCCATGATCATGTCATGTTTATATCATTATCCATGCATTTTTGGATCCACATGAATTTCATAAAAATTCATATTTCATAATTGGCTAAGAATTAAGGCCTTTATTATATATTTTTGGGTTCACATTAAAATGATAAAAATTTCAAACTATCATTTGGTTAGGGTGATCCTCATTTTCTCTCCTAATTTAGACTCCACTGAAGGACATTAGGTAATCCTCATTTTCTCTCCTAATTTATACTCCACTGAAGGGCATTAGGTAAATGAAACCCTAATTTTGAGCAAATGAAATGATTTTCTGCTATATTATCCAATTGATTAGTTCATGTCATATCATTTCATTTCGGTTCATTTTGGGCCCTTTAGGTTCATTAAATGAAGGTTTGGCCCTTAAGGTTCACTAAATGAAGGTTTTGGACATGCTTAATTTATCACTAAAACGAACCCAATCTCATTTCTCACCCAAATTCACCCAATTAGAATTTCATTGTTTTATTTCATTTGGTACAAAAAATTTTAGGGTATTACAACCTATCTTCCTTAGAAAAATTTCATCCTCGAAATTTGTACATAGTCAAGCAAACCTAGTAAAGAAGTGTGGGTACTTAGCCTTCATCTCGCTCTCTAGCCTGTGATGTTTCTACAGTACTTTAACTAAGCGAATACCCTTAGTTCTCAGGCTCTACACTCTGTGGATAAGGATTCTAACAGTCATTTCCTCGTAAGTAGCATCATCCTAAATGTTCATTTCCTCCTAATGGATGATGTGAGAGGGATCTAGTTCATACTTTCTCAACATAGATACGTGGAAGGCGTTATGAGTTGAGGTCATTTGATTGGGTAGATGCAACTTATAAGCACATTCCCTAATTCTTCTAAGTATTTCAAAGGGTCCAACAAATTTTGGTGATAGCTTCCCTTTGAATCAAAATATTTTGATACCTTTCTGAATACTGATCTTTAGAAATACTTTGCCACCCACTTGGAACTCTAGGGTTTCTTCCTCTTGTCAACATAGCTTTTTTGATAACTCTGAGCTATAATCAGTTTCCTCTATATCAATTTGACTTGGTTATTCATTTCTTCCACCAAGTTTGGCCCATTAAGTACATGATCTTCAAGTTCAGCCCAAAAACTTGGTGATCTATAGGGTGTTTCGTAAGAGCCTCAAATGGAACCATCTTGATACTTGCTTGGTAACTGTTGTTATAAGCAAAATCCGCTAAGTGTAGCTACTTGCCCCAATTTGCTTTAAAGTTAAGGACATAAGATCTTAATATGTTCTCTAATGTCTAGATAACTCTCTCAAACTGTCCATCTGTCTAAGCATGAAAAGTAGTGCTCATGGTGAGTTTAGTGCCCAACTCCTTTCGTAGACTCTGCCAGAACTAAGAAGTGAAGCGAGATTTTTAATCAAATACTATCATCTTGGGCACACCATGCAACCTTACCATTTCCTTCACATAAAGTCTCTTAGCTTACTGACTTGGTTTGTGGATCTGATTGGCAAGAAATGAGCCACTTTAGTGAGACAATGCACAATCACCCAAAATGTATATTTTCCTTTTTGGTTCCTGGGCAAACCACTGATAAAGTCCATAACAATGTTATCTCACTTCCATTCAGAGATAAGGAGTGGTTGTAACATTCTAGAGGGTTTTTGGTGTTATGTTTTAACTTGCTGATAGGTTAAGCATTTAGAGACATGCTTAGCCATGTCTCTCTTCATTCCTATCCACCAATAGGTTTTTCTGAGGTTCTGGTACATCTTATCTCTGCCTCGATGCATCATATATTTGGTCTGATGGCTTCATCCAATATGATCTACTTATTATGTCCATTATGAGGTACACAAATCCTTTCCCCAAGCCTTAGGGTATTCTCAACATCTAACCTAAAATTAGAATGCTTACCCTGTTCAACTCTTTCTATCAAACCTACGAGCCACTTGTTTTGCTTCTGTTCCTCCTTGATCTGATGTAGCAGATCCAATTGCCAAGACATGTTGTTAAGGTAGGCATGTTTGTCATTCAAGGTTATGCCTAACCTAAAGTCTTTGATCAATTGGTACATCTGGCCCTTTTCATCCTCCTGTTTGTTGAACTTTCTACTCAAGGCATCGATCACTACATTGGCCTTCCTCGAATAGCAGTGTAGTTGAAAATCACAGTCTTTCAGGATCTCTATCCATCTCTGTTGCTTGAGGTTTAAGTCCTTCTGGGTGTAGATGTACTTTAAACTCTTGTGATTAGAAAAGAGATCGAACTTTTCACCACAAAGATAATGTCTCAAAATCTTTAGGGCAAATACAATGGCTACTAACTCTAGGTCATGAATAGGGTAATTCTTCTCGTGGATCTTTAGTTGTTGCGAGGCATAAGTGACTACTTGTCTTTCTTGCAACAATATTGCTCCAGTCTACTCAGTGAAGCATTAATATAAAGGGTAAAGGTAATACCATGGGTTGGAGTGACTAGGATAGGGGTCATAGTTAATTTATTCCTTAGTTCTTGGAATGATTGTTCACACTTCTCATTCCAATCGAACTTAACTCCCTTCCTGGTTAGCTTGGTCATAGGTTCTACTAGTTTACAGAAATCTTGGATGAACCTTCTATAGTATCCAGGCAGGCCTAAGAAACTCATGATCTCAATAACTATCTTTGGTTGCTTCTAATCCATGACAACTTCCACCTTCTCTGAGTCTATAGAGATGCCTTCCATTGATACTACATGACCAAAGAACTTGATCGTCTCCATCTAGAATTTACATTTGCTGAGCTTGGCATGTAATTGATGCCTTTAAGGGTCTCCAACACTATCCACAAGTGTTCTTAGTGTTTAGCCTCTGACTTGGAGTAGATTAGCATGTCATTTGCGAATACTACAACAAACAAGATAAGACACTATTTAAACACTCAGTTCATCAAGTCCATGAATGTTGTCAGGGCATTGGTTAAACCAAAGGGCATCACAGTGAACTCAAAGTGTCTGTACCTTGTTCTGAATGGCATCTTATGTATATCGGATTCCTTGATTCTTAATTGGTGATAACTCAACCTAAGATCAATCTTCGAGAAATGAGTGACTCATCTCAATTGATCAAATAGGTCTCAATCCTTGGCAAACGATACTTATTATTCATTGTAGCTTGGTTCAACTTCCGGTAATCGACACAAAGTGTTACGGAACCATCTTTCTTCTTGACAAAAAGTACATGAGCTCCCTAGGGTGATTCACTTGGCATGATGAAGCCTTTTTCCCTGAGCTCGTCTAGTTGAGACTTCGATTTGATTAGTTCCACTGGAGCCATTGTGTAAGGAGGTATAGCTATAGGGTTGATTCTAGGGTGAAGTTCAATCTTGAACTCTAGCTCTTTAACTAGGGGTAGTCTGGCTAAGTTGTCTAGGAATACATTCTCATACTCAATAACCACGACTAGGTCTTGAATTCTTTTTAGTTCAACATGTTCTTCTTTAGAGAGTTCCTCAAACTCATTCTTTTACCACAAGCAGTTCAACATGGCTATGGTTGGACTTCTCTGTCATCTCTGCATATCCTCTTTGATTTTATAAGTCTCTCCCAAAGGTAGGGTTATGGTTTCTCATCTCTTAGGACAATCTATCTAGGCTTGGTATTGATCTAACCAGTCCATGTAACACCTTAACCCCCAAGAGATAGGTTTGAGCTTAATCACAAGGCGGGTTAGGTCCTATGTTCTTTTACAAGTATACAACTTGCACCTCAATTCCTTTATTTTAACACTTATTGAATTACTCATGAATACACCTCCATTGAGTTTAAAATTCAACAAGATAATACAAGTGAATAAAGGAAAACTTCAAACTATTTATTTATAAAATAAAAAAATGCTTTGTTGAATTCATATAATCAAAAGAAAGAGTACATAACTCAAAAATTTAAAACAAAAATTCCACGGAAGTCTTTAATGAAAATTTGGGCAGTATGCTCTTACATAGAAACTTTCTAAAAATAGACTTTCTAATTCCTTATCAAGCTTGATCATGTATTTCAAATTCCTGAAAAATAAAAGGAAAGGGTGAGCATATAGCCCAGTAGATCATTCATTAAACAACTAAGTTACTATTTCAAATCAACAGCACATCCAAATTCAAACACTTTCATGCATTAAGTGATTCAAACAACTTTTTGGTTGTAGTTGATGCTAAGACTGAAAGGGGCTGTGAAAAGATATTTATTTGTCACTTTTCATTGGATGCCACATACCAAGTATCCCTTAGTTGTGCCCTGCAACCACACATTCCAAGCATGTGTTAAGAACACCCCCAACACCCATATAGGTTACTATGATAGTACGTGGTTCCTATATTTAATTTATTGTATTTAAGAGTCACATAATCATTAAAGAAATTTCAAATGTAAATTTTAGAATTTTAAACAACCAAGAAAACATGAAAACATCACATAACATGCTTGAAACATTGAATTAAATCCTACACATGGATTCTAAGCGTGACGTGCTCTCATGAGTGATTAAAACATAAACACATGCTAAACTAAAATTAAAGTATGATCAAACATGCTGAAACTAAAATAGAACATGCCGAAAACTAGAATTCAGATAAATAGGAACATGCTAGAAATTTGAAAGAGCGGAGTAGGAGTTCAAGAAATCCTTTCCACCTTAATCCAAGTTTCTTTGTAGAATCTAGCAGAGGTTCTCCTTATCCACAACTTCAAAACTTCAAGAACTTCTAATCACAAACAAAAATACTTCAATAACTCTTTAAAATATTGAAATAAGAACTTCTCACACAAGAGAGAAAAGATAGTCAGAAGTGGTGCCAAGGAGAGGGCAAAAATAAGTAAAGAGGGAAGTGTCAACTCTTTGCTTTGGGATGAGATGAATGTGAGCAAGAAGGGGTTTATATAGATGTTCATAAGCACAAGGGGGACATCTAAGGCAACTAGGGCAGGTCACCACATTTGGGCATGTTTCTAAACTTATAAGGGGATGGCTTGGGTGAGAACGGCAAGTGAGCTTGTGGGCCCACTAAAGCTTGCAAAATTCCCATGAGCAAATATTTGATTCTCCGTCTTATTTCTTATTTAATTTAAGAGAATATTTCCATATTTTGATCCATTCTAATCTCAATTAGGAAGTCCCATATTAGGCTGGTTTATGGTTTAGAAACATTTACTAGACAACACTTTTCTTGGTGATCACATATGCATGAAGTGGAAAAAACCTTCCGTTCTTGGCGTCATGGAAGATCTTTCTTTACGAAACTTCTAATTTTAGTTTGTGTGTCCAGCAAGGGACGGCTAGGGTTTGTAAGTGAGCACCATTTATGTTTTTGAAACTTCTACTAAGGTTTGTCACATGTGTGCATGTAGCTATACACACACACGGGTGTAGACGTCCATGAGGGTGCATGGAATACTTGATCATTTTCTTTGGTACATTGGATCACTTTGTCTTGATTTCCATGGTACAAAAGATCATTTTGTATGATTCAAATAATGGAAACATCCTATTGAGGTTGGGTAGGGTTAGGGTACACATGATCATGGTGTTCTACCCATGTATCTTCCACATGTTAGGACTGGCCATGACTTCATTGGTTGACAAAAATTAAATAAAAATTAATATCACTTTATGTACATGGAATTATAATTTATATCCTATAGTTTTAGAATCATATGAACCTAATGCACATTTTAAGATATGGTTTGGCCTGAGGTGATTTTCCCTCAAGAAGTTTCCTTATTTAAGACCCACTGAGGTCACTAGCCAAATGAAAATTTAAATCTTTGCCAATTGTTTTTATTTTTGGATATGCCATTCATTATGTTAGTTCATGTCATTCTGTTTCGTTTCAGGTCATTTCGACTCCCGAAGTACCGTAAGTGACAATTCTTTCTAATTTGGACCCTTTGAAGGGCATTTGACAAATGAAAACCCCAACCTGGACCAATTGTTCTAATTTTTGTTATCCCCGTAGTTTGTTCATGTCACCTTACTTCATTTCAAGTTGCTTTGGGTCCCTTAGGGGCATTAAATGAGTGTTTTGGAACCTGTTAGATTTAGCCCTGAAATGAGCCCAGGTTCATTTTGCACCCAAATTTCACTAAATAAATGATAAGTTTCATTTAATTGAGTATAGAGAATTTAAGATATTACAACGTACCCTCCTTAGAAAAATTTTGTCCTCGAAATTTGTACATAAATAAGGATTTCTAGTGAATAGGTGTGGATACTTGGTCTTCATCTCACTTTCGAGTTCCCAGGTAGCTTCTTCCACCCCCTGACATTTCCACATTACTTTCACCACTGGAATATCTTCCGTTCGTAGATTTTGTACTTTATGGTCTAGGATTCTGACTGTTATTTCCTCATAAGTAGCATCATCTTGAATATTTACTTCCTCCCAATGAATGATGTGAGAGGGGTCAGGTTCGTACTTTCTCGATATGGATACATGAAATATATTATGAGCTGAAGTCATTTGGTTTGGTAGGTCCAACTCATAAGCACATTTCCCAACTCTTCTAAGTATTTCAAAGGGTCTGACAAACCTCAAAGATAACTTCCCTTTGAATCTAAACTTCTTGATGCCTTTCTAAGGATTGATTCTTAAAAATACCTTGTCCCCAAATTGGAACTCTAGTGGTTTTCTCCTCTTGTCAGCATTGCTCTTCTGACGAATCTGTGCTGCAGTCAGCCTCCTCCATGTTAACTTGACTATGTTATTCATTTCTTTTACCAAATTCGGCCCAATTAATACATTGTCCTCGAGTTTAGCCCAAGTGTATGTACTTGCTCAAATTTTCCTTGAAATCTAAAACACAAGACCTCAACATATCTTCTAAACTCTGGATAACTTTCTTAGACTGACCATCCGTCTGAGGGTGAAATATTGTATTCATGGTGAGCTTAGTACCCATCTACTTCGATAGACTCTGCCATAACTGTGAAGTGAAACGGGAGTCTCTATCAGACATAATAGTTTTGGATACACCATGGAGCCTGACGATTTCTTTCAAATAAATTTCTCCCAGCTTACTTACTTGGTCTGTGGATCTAATTGGCAAGAAGTGAGCCACTTTGGTGAGACGATCCACAATCACCCAAACAATATCTTCTCCTTTCTGGTTCTTAGGCAAACCACTGACAAAATTCATGGCAATGTTATCCCACTTCTATTCAGGGTTAGGGAGTGGTTGTAACATTCCAGAGGGTTTCCAATGCTCGACTTTCACTTATTGACAGGTTAAACACTTGGCAACATGCTTAGCCATGTCCCTTTTCATTCCTCTCAACCAATAATCTTTCTATGTACTGGTACATCTTATCTCTACCTGAATGCATTGTATACTTGGTTTGATGAGTTTCATCTAGTATTGTCTGCTTACTACGTCCATTTTGAGGTACACAGATCCTCTTCGCGAGCCTCAAGATCAACTGGTACATCTGGCCCTTTTCTTCCTCTTGGTGGTTAAACTTTCTACTCAAGGCATCAACCACCATATTGGCCTTCCTCGGATGGTAGTGTAATTAGAAATCATAGTCCTTGGGGAACTCCATCCATTACATTGCATGAGGTTCAACTCTTTCTGGGTGTAGATGTACTTCAAGCTCTTATGATATGAAAATAGATTCACCGTAAAAGTAGTGTCTCCAAATCTTCAAGGCAAATACGATGGCTGCTAATTCTAGGTTGTGAATAGGGTAATTCTTTTCATGGACATTCAGTTGTCGTGAGGCATAAGCGATTACTCATCTTTCCTGCAGCAATACTACTCCAAGTCCACTCAGTGAGACATCAGTATAGAGGGTATAGGTAAAACCATGGGTTTGAGTGACTAGGACAGGGGTCGTAGTGTAATGCCCCAGAATTTTGTCAAAAAATTTAAAATAAATAAAATAAGTTGAATAAATTAATTTTAAAGATTTTAAGAAATTTTAGGTGCAAATGGTGGGTTGGCACATGGAAAATAATTTATATTGGAGATTTAATAAAAATTAGGATAATTAAATAAAAATTAAGGGTTAGTAGAACTAATTATAAAATTTAAGGAATTGCTTAAGAAATAAATAGAAATGATACACATATTGGCTAATGTGCAAATAAATAAGGTGTGTGTTAGCATAATAAATACCACATATTATGAAAATATGTACATAGAAAAATAAATAAAAATGTAGTGTACACCTATTAATTAATAATAAATAAAGCATTAGTGTATAATTTCATAAATTATTATCTGAAAATAGAATATGGAATAAATAAAAATACATAGAAATGAAAAATATAGATTATTTAATTTTTGGCATTTAAAAATATTAAGGAAATAGAAAAATATCAAATAAATACAATATTAAATAATTAGAAAGGGAAAGATATTAGCAAATCATCAAAATAGAAAGGAATATACAAGAAAATCAAGTTTATATCATTTAGGAAGTATCTAAGTGGCAAAATTCCGGATAATTGCAACTTAGAAAAAGCAATTTGCTAATTAGAAACTGCATCTAATGGTTCAAAACTAATCTGTAAAATCCAACGAATGAGATCAAAGCCTTAAACAATGTCTAGGAGCACCGAATCATGAAGATCTGACGATCCACAATCAATCATTTCAATCCAAGGGACCAGATCACGGGCATAGAGGTTAATAGCGAAATCAATCTGAAAATAGAACTCGAGGTCGATCTGACGGACCAAATAAAACTCATTTTTCTCTGATCGCGATATGTGTGTCTCGAGGAAGATCGGAGGGCTCTGATTAAACTCGTTATCGATCGATCGCGATTGACACCGTAACTCGAGGATGATCAACGGTCCAGAAAAGCGCGTTCCGATCAATCACGAACCAAACGCTGCGCTCGAGGTTGATCCGAGCGTCTAGATCAAATCTGTTTTCATAATCGCGATCCACCGTGCTGCTCGAGAATGATTTAACATTTGAGATTTAATTCGCCTGATCCAACGGCCGAAAATCCATCCGCAAAAACGAATGCGTGATCTGTTGATGCGATCGAGGTTAATCCAATAGCTGAGATTTCAGCTCCGATTTATTAAACGAAAATCCAAAATTAAATTTGAGAAAAATCAGAAAAAATTCCAAAAAAATTCCCAAAAAACTTCTATAAACTTGGTTTTCCAATTCCAAGCCAACTTGCTATTTTTCTATGCTTAGGGGGCACGAAAATTTAAATTTTTGCAAGTTTCCCACCAAAAAACTTACCATTTTACACTAATTTGAACTCTATATAAACCCCCCATGCTCACAAATCAAATCATCCCAAG
>JAJIYU010005977.1:0-21433 GCA_030144865.1 Tinospora cordifolia | reverse complement strand
GAGGTTTGCAAAGATGGCTTAACAGCGGTTGGGCGAACTCGTCTTGGTGAGAGAGTTTCGTCAGACCGCTGTGCCGGTCGGGCCGCCCTTGACTCTGGGAAGGGGTCCCGACACTCCAAAATCCTCAAACTATATCAACAACCATCATAGATATCCAATCTAGACCATTCATATCAAATTCCAAATAAAGGCTTTTTTCCAAAAATTTGGATTTCTCATTTCACTGCATCAAGACACAAAACTATATTCATTTCCTTCCAAATTCAAAATAGAACATATTTAAAATTGGTCACTACTTCAAAAGATGAGTGAATCGAGTTTTATTACCTATTAAAGGATTCGTACCTTCAAAAACCCTTGGGATAGGTGAAATTCTTTTGGGTCTGTCAAAAACTATCATTGAATAGTTAAAACTTTCAAAATTCAATTCTGAATCAAAAAACTCTCAGTTTAGAAGGATTATCCGAGCTTATTTGGTTCCGGATCATCTTATACGTCAAAAACCCTCAAACCTTCATTTTTGAATGCTAAATCTGAATGAATATATAGCTTTTGAACTGAAATGATTAAGAGATTTAGATTCCTACCTCATACCTTTAGATCCTCCTTGAATCAGCTCTGGATCATCTCTTTCAAACTCTGGGATGATTTGGGAGATCTGGGGGTGAAATAACATAATTAGGGCTTGAAAAACATTAAATATCGTGTAATTACTACAGTCGACACTTTATGGACTGTGGTCACTAGATTGTTTCCCTTTTTTTTGGATTTTTCATCTGATTACCACGGTTGCCAATGACTGCAGTAATTGATTACTTAGGTCGCCAATACAAAAATAAATTTTTAACATTTTCTCCGAGTTTCTTCTCCAAATTCCAATACATGATACTATTTTATTTTGTTATCAAACATTAATACAAACATTTAAAACATGGTTTCACATATTTTTACATTTATTTTATAATTTTTAAAAATTCATTTTCGATGTGTATGCATTTGAAAATTTTGAGGTATTAAAATCTACTTCCCCTTAAAAGAAATTTTGTCCTCGAAATTTAAATAGAGAGTACCTGCGTAATGTGTCCAGTCAGGTGCTCCTAGTAAAAATATTTAGGTACTTACTCTGCATCTCGCTCTCTAACTCCTAGCTCACCTCCTCCAGGTTATGATGCCTCTATAGGACCTTGACCTGGGGTATATCCTTGGTCCTAAGACTCTGTATCTTACGATAAAGAATTCTAATGGCTGGCTCCTCATAAGTGGCATCGTTTCGAAGTACTACATCCTCCCACTGTATAACATGAGAAGGGTCTGGCTCGTACTTCTGGAGCATCGATACATGGAACACATTATGTATTAAGGACAATCTGTTCGGCAAATCTAACTCATAAGCGCATGCACCGACTTGTATAATGATCTCAAATGGACTAATGTACCGCGGTGCTAGCTTCCCCTTCACTCCAAACCGTCAGATCCCTTTCTGTGGACTAACTCTCAAGAATACTTGATCACTTGGCTAGAAATCTAGGGGTTTCCTCCTCCTATCAGCATAGTTCTTCTGCCTGTTCTGTGTTGTAGCTAGTCTCTTCTGGATTTGCTTAACCTATTCGTTCAATTCCTCAATCAACTCGGGTCCAGTGAGTACTTGATCCTCAAAATCTGCCTGACAAGATAGTGATCTACAGGGTCTATAGTAGAGCGTCTCATATGGAGCCATCCTGATGCTTGCCTGATAGCTATTATTATAGGCAAACTCAGCTAGATTAAGATGTTTGCTCCACTTACCTTTGAAATCCATGGCATATGCTCTTAGCATATCCTCCAATATCTGCATGAACCTCTCTCACTACCCATCTGTTTGCAGATGAAAAGTTGTGTTCATGGTGAGTTTGCTCCCCAATTCCTTCTATAAGCTCTGCCAAAACTGAGATGTAAATCTAGAATCTTTGTACGACACTATCGTCCTGGAAACACCATGAAGCCGCACAATCTCTCTAAGATAGAACTCACCCAATCTACTCACTGCGTCAGTAGATCGAATAGGTAGAATATGTGCTACCTTAGTCAATCGATCTATTATGACCCAAATGGTGTTTTTCCCCTTGTGACTTCTCGGTAGGTTACTAACAAAATCCATCGCAATAGTATCCCACTTCCACTCTGGGATCAGAAGTGGCTGCAATAATCCTGACGGTTTCTTGTGTTCGGCCTTTACTTGTTGACAAGTCAGACACCGAGAGACATCCCTAGCTATGTCTCTCTTCATCCTTCACCACCAGAAAGTCGTCTTTAGATTTTGATACATTTTGTCACCACCTGGATGCATATTATACTTCGTCTGGTGTGCCTCAGCCAGTATGGTTCCCTTCTTCTGTCCAAAACATGGCACACAAATTCTATTCCCCACTCTGAGTGCACCCTCTGCATCAAGCCTGAAGTCTATATGTTTGCCCTGTCTAACGCCCTCAATCAGATCCATAGTCCACTTATCAATTCTTTGTTCATCTCTGATTTTTCGTAAGATATCAGGCTGGCAAGTAACTACGTACAGATATGTTTGTCTCTCATCAGTGTCTATACCCAAATTATACTGACTAATCAGCTGATACATCTGTCCCACTTCTTCATCCTTCCTGCTAGATTTTCTGCTAAGAGCATCAGCAACAACATTCACCTTGTCGGGATGATAGTGGAGTTGAAAGTCATAATCAAAACTCTTACCATAGAGATAATGCCTCCAAATCTTAAGTGCAAACACGATCGCTACAAGCTCTAGATCATGTGTGGGGTAATTCTGCTCATGTGGCTTCAATTGCCATGAAGCATAAGCCACTGCCTATCCCTACTACATTAGTACTGCACCAAGACCGCTAAGCGATGCGTCAGTATATAGGGTGTATTTTGTCCTAGGAATAGGTGTGATCAGTAATGGTGTTGTAGTTAACCGCTTCTTCAATTCATGAAAGGACTGCTCACATTGATCATTCTAAATGAATTTCTCATCCTTTCTGATAAACTTGGTGATTGGACCTGCTAATTTGGAGAAATCTTTTATGAATCCATGATAGTATCCAGCCAACCCAAGGAAACTCCTGATCTCTATGATTGTCGTGGGTTGCTTCCAATCGGATACTGCCTGCACTTTCTCTAGGTCTACTACTATTTCCTCTGCTGAGACAACGTGGCCAAGGAACTTGGCCTGTTTCATCCAAAACTCGCACTTGCTAAATTTTGCATACAACTCATTCTTCCTCAAGGTCTCCAAAATAGTATGCAAATGTTGTGCGTGCTCAGCATCTGAACGGGAATATATTAGAATGTCATCAACAAATAATATGACAAACTGATCAAGGGACTGGCTAAAAACTCTATTCATTAGATCCATGAATGTGGCTGGAGCATTAGTCAAGCCAAATGGCATGATTATGAACTCAAAGTGGCCATACCGCATCCTGAAAGTTGTCTTCTATATATCTTACTCCTGGATTCATAGTTGATGATACCCTGAGCTCAAATCTATCTTAAAAAAAATATTGTGCTCCACTGAGCTAATCAAAGAGATAGGCAGTGGGTATTTATTCTTTATAATGACATGATTTAGTTTTCGGTAGTCTATACACAATCTCACCATCTTTCTTCCTTACAAACAGTACCGGGGCTCCCCATGGCAACTTACTCTGTCTGATGAATCCCTTCGCCAGAAGCTCATCCAACTGAGTTTTTAGCTCAATCAACTCCACGAGTGCCATTCTATATGGGTGAATAGCGATGGGATTCGTGCTGGGATGCAACTCAATCTTGAACTCTACCTGCCTATGTGGTGGAAGCCCAGGTAGATACTCTGGAAACACCTCTATGTATTCCCGTACCACAAGAATCCTCTGAATATATGTGGTTCCTTCTGCATCCTCATCTAGCAACTACCTGAAGTCCTCCTTTTGTTTGATAGAATATAATAGTGCTAGCATCGGGCTCCTAGGCAACCTCTGCATATCCCCATTTATCCTCAATATCTCCCCAGATGGCAACCTTACGGTGACTTTCCTCTTCTGGCAATCTATTTGTGCCTAATATTGGGTCAACCAATCCATTCTCAATATCACGTCATAGCCACCAAAATGGAGTAAGTAGAGATCAGCTGGAATCAGCTGGTCTCCGAATCTGAGTTCAATTCCACAATACTTCCCTGAACTCACTGTCTCACCTATCGGCGTGATCACATTCAATTGTAAAGCTAATGGGCTTGTAACCAACCTCAATTTGTTCACTAACTCCTTCGAAATAAAAGATCCCGTGGCACCAAAATCAAACAACACATGTACAGCAAGACCAAATAACAAAAATGTACCTTCCATTGCAAGAGTGGGAGCTGTCTGTGTGTCTGCTGCATACAGTCTAACCAGGTCCCTTTGCTGCATTTGAAAACGTGTTTGTTGCCTCTGCTATGGGTAGATAATCTGTCCCTACACTCGCTGCTGCTGAGCTGAGGCTGGTGCCTTATTAGGACATCTCCTGGCTACATGTCCTGGTTGCCTGCATACAAAACAAAGTCCTAGCCTCATAGCCTGCTTTCTCTGCTCAGTGCTCATCTGATCAGCTGCACTTTGCTGCTGCTGTTGTCTGGTAGCTAGAGTCTGACTACGAGTAGTTGGTGCTCTAGATGGCTGCTATCTATCTCGTTTCTGCTGTGGGGCTCTTGAAGTCTGATTTGGAAGTGGTCTCTTCTGTCTACTCCTCAGAGATTGCTCAAACTCCAAATATCCCTCTACAAACTGTGCCCTTAAAACTGCCTCTCTGAAGGTAGCCAGTCTCAACGATGTGATCAACTTCCTAATATCAAGTCTCAAGACCTCAATAAATCTGTCTGTTTTGGACTGCTCGTCCATAATCACCTATGGGAAAAACCTAGACAGCTCGATAAATTTTTGCTCATACTTGAAGACTGTCATGGTTCTCTATTTCAGTCTACCAAAATATGATCGCAGTTGAGCCCTCCATGCTGATGAAAAGAAAGTCTCATAAGACAATGTCTTGAACTCATCCCAAGACATCACTAACTCGTCGATGGTGGGATTACTCATGATCATCCGCCACCAGTGGTAGGCTGGCCCTACCATCTGATGGACCGCCAATACTACTCTCTTAGGTCCTATCACCCCCATCACCGCCAGGTGCTTGTCCATCTCAATGAACCATCTATCTGTTGCCACATGATCTACTAAGCCTTCAAAAGAACTAGGACACAGCTTTTGAAACTCTATCACTAGGTCTCTCTGCTCTTTGTCATAGCTAGCAGATTTGCTTGAAGTCTGTGCTTGGAGCTCTAATGTACCGGTGCTGGTATCACTGGCTCTGACAATACTGGTGCTGGAGGCTGGACAGGAAGCTATGAGGACTCTACCAGATATCGGCTCATCATGGCTCGATCCACTGCTCTCTACATCATATTTGCTAGTACATCTAGTGACACGGTAATAGCAGCGGGTATGGTTATCCCTGTAACACCCTCATCTCTCTGAGCTGGCTCATCACTGGCTTCCTCCCTGACCATGCCTCGACCAGGTCTACCTTGTCCTCTTCCTCTCAGCATTATCTACAATTCAAAATTCCACTTTCAATATCCAACAGTTTATTCATATTGAAGCAGAAATTTTAATAATTTGAAAACACCATACTGCATTTCTACTTCAATTTGAATACCTTGAATTTTTTATAATAACCTTTCATTTCAAACCCACCTATAGCCTTCATGTTTATCGTGCTATTGTGACTCTAAGTTCATGTCTCTAGGTTTTTTATTAGTCTCTTTGGCCTAAAGTTTATGCTTCCAAGTCGACAACATTTTATTTGTTTTTGGATACATGAATTCAGATAACAATACTAAAAATAGTATACTATATATATCACACACAAACACCCAACAAACAATCAAAAAATGCATGCTGGCATAATGGAATCCACGATCTATTATGGCTAGTATATCTATGCCAAATCCTGGTCTCTAAGGATGACACAAGACTCACCGTACGCAACCATCCCATATCAGTAGAATACAGTGCATCCAAGTTTTCCCAAAGAGTTCGTTCATTGCCCATTACAATTCCACCAGTGTTTCGTTCCTTAAGGTTGATGCAAGACCCACCATACGCAACTGTCTCATACTAGTAGAATACAGTGTATACAAGTTCTGCCCAAGAATCGATCACTCACCATACATGGTTCGTCATTCTTCAAATCTAGGATTCCTTCATACCTCTAAATCTCTATGCATCCCATACTACATAGAAATCAGAAATACAGGATCCTCCTAAATCGAGTCCTAACCAAAACAAGTGTGTGTTATCACATTAATAGCTTCTAACTTGTGTCCTAACAACTTTTATTCAAATCCACTGTAACCCGAAAACAACACCTGGTCTTTCCTAGATTTAGGGTTTCAATACTTGGCTAGCTGATTCGTTTATTGAATCACCAAGTTCAAACACTATCTCATTTCTATGTGATGCCATCGCTCCCAAGTTTTGGACCTTTCATGAATGAAGCTCAACCTGCAAGGCCACTACTGAAGTAGAGCTCAAGCTACAAGGCCACCACAATATTTTCATCCCACTGCAACTAGTAACTCGAGCACACTGACATCACCTAAATCTTTTCTAGATTTCTATCCGCCTAGTAGATGGATTCTACTCATTTTATCCACTTTTCGAAAATCAAATCTAGTAGAAATTCTTTTCTAGTGAAAATCAAATCCGGTGAAATTTTTATTTTTGTGAAAAATTCTATTTTGGTAGAATCAAATTCATTTCTTGTCAATCTCAACCCAGTAATTCTACTAATTGGGCTCTGATACCACAACTTATCACACTTTGGCCCCCGCGTCAGACCTTTCGCAGCTCTATAGTCGAGCATCGCGCGGCATCACAACTCGGCGCGTGTGCCGGCCGAAGCGCTGGGACATGTAACATCATTCTTTTTCTATTTCTGTTTTGTTCAAGTCAAATAATTTCGTTTCTTTGTTCATTTCAAAACAAAACAATCTCTTACACGAGATTCATTGCCAAATAAACTTTCAATATGTTTTCAAATAACATTCAAAATTATATCACCAAAATTTCATAGGAAATAATACAGAAAATCAAAGTATCGGCAGAAGCTTTCAAATCTCAAAACATTTGTCTGAAATCATTGAATGCATCACCATTCATTCATAATATTTCAAACCATGAAATATTTGTTCAACATATAACATAAAAAAATAATAGCTCACAGGCCAAAGTTTCAAATAGTGTTTCGTAATATAAACAGTTCTATTTACATAAAATGATAACTAGCTAGGCAACATGCCCATGATCAAAATACATAAAACTGAAATAGAGTTCAAAATAAACAACTCTTTGAAAACTTTCCACCAGTCTCCAGGGTCGGACTAATCCTCACTGGGCGTTAAGCCCATGAGCACCTGTAAGATAAAAATGGGGTGAACTCGAAAGCCCAGTGGATCTCTCCTACACATCACTAGCATTATACAGCTTAGCATACAAAACATGCATACGATTTCATTACATTAGGGCCTTTCAATCACTTAATTGGTTATTTCTGTCGATCCATCTGAACATTGTCAGGAATTAACTGAAAGGGTGAACCACCCTCGGTATCCCCCTTGTGGTCCTGGACACAACCAGGCGCGACATCTTAATCAAATAGAAGTCTACCTCTGGGACCACGATCCATGAAGATATAAAAATCATATAGAAACTACTATGATCTCCCAAATTCAAGGATCACACAGCCACTCGCAGTTTGGCCCGGTTTGGGAATACCCACGATGAGACCCTGATCATAATTTAAGTGATGCACCAGCGAACCGTCCATCGCCCAAGTACATGGAGTTTTTAGTAAACCATTAATCTTCTTTAGTTTTCCAAGCAAGATTTTCAAACCATACAACATAACATGTACTAACCTATGCAAATCAAATCATATAAATCAATCAATAGACATTTAAGTAATCCATAACTTTAGAAAGAACATAACCGAACATTATGATGTTCTGGCAACCACTCCAATCAGTTCACACATTCCTAGCATGATACTAAGTACAAGAATGTAAACAATTATCATATTTCATATCCTAAGCCCGCATAATACTAATGAGCAAGGAAGTCTCGCCCACCTGTATATGCCAGATAAACCCTTGCACCGCACTACTCGTCAATTTGAAATCAACATTTACAGATTTAATTCTTTGAATCTCCAAAATCCTCCAACTATATCAACAACCATCATAGATATTCAATCTAGACCATTCATATCAAATTCCAAATAAAGGGTTTTTTCCAAAAATTTGGATTTCTCATTTCACCACATCAACACACAAAACTATATTCATTTCCTTCCAAATTCAAAATAGAACATATTTAAAAGTGGTCACTACTTCAAAAGATGAGTGGATCAAGTTTTATTACCTATCAAAGGATTTGTACCTTCAAAAACCCTCAAGATAGGTGAAATTCTTTTGGGTCTGTCAAAAACTACAATTGAAAAATTAAAACTTTCATAATTTAGTTCTAAATCGATAAACTCTTAATTTAGAAGGAAGACCCGAGCTTATTTGGTTCCGGATCATCTTATACATCAAAAACCCTCAAACCCTCATTTTTGAATACTAAATTTGAATGAATATACAAATCTTGAACTAAAATGATTAAGAGGTTCAGATTCCTACCTTAGACCTTTAGATCCTCCTTGAATCAGCTCTGGATCATCTCTCTGAAACTCTGGGATGATTTGGGGACATCTGGAAGTGAAATGACGTAATTAGGGCTTGAAAAATATTAAATATCGCGTAATTACTGCGGTAGGCACTTGATAGACCGTGGTCACTAGATTTTTCTCCTTTTTTAGATTTTTCATTTGATTACCGTGGCCGTTGATTACCTGAGTAACCAATGACCGCGATAATCGATTACCTCGGTCACCAGTACAAAAATAATTTTTCAACATTTTTTCTGAGTGTTTTTCTCCAAATTCCAATACATGATACTATTTTATTTTGTTAGTAAACATTAATACAAACATTTAAAACATGATTTCACTTCTTTTTACATTTATTTTATAATTTTAAAAATTCATTTTCAATGTATATGCATTTGAAAATTTTGGGGTATTACATTTTGCTTGTGCAAACTGCGATGCGTGTGTATGTGGTTTGATTTGGGCTAGTTTGGTGCCTTTTTTTAAGATGAACGTGATTGATGACTATTTGGTTAAGAAAAATGAAGAACGTGGTTTTAGAGATGTTTGACGTTTGTTGAACTTGATTGAAGTGTGTCTGAATTGCTGGAAATCAATTCGAACGTGCTTCAGTTTTTGGACTAGATTGGGTTTGTCGAGTGTGAATTAAACCTATGGTGTGTGGTTTGATTTTAGAGTTCTCTGGTGTGATTTGATGATGAATGAAAATAGGGAAAATCTAAAAAAGATTCTGATGTTGAAACGAAGAAGATGATGAATAGTGCATGGTCTCAAATTCTGATCTGATTTTGGCGAAGTAGCTGATGCGTTCCGGAGCAAAAGAAAATCTTTAGCAACAAAAGAGCTCCGTCGTGGGGTGTCGTTCGTGCGAAGGTGTAACACCCCAATTTTCGACCGGAGCTCCGTTCACGTGTTACATCATGTGTGGATCGTCGCCCAATGAAAATCGAGATGCTACTAAAATTTTCTTCCGTCAAAATCTTTTTCTTCAGAATACCGTTCAGAATTATTAGTTTCCAAACCAATGTCTGGATAATCTCTCATATGGAATAAAAGAATTAAAATGACTTCCTGAGATATTCACTGGTTTCATTAATACGAGTCATCAAATACTGCAGCAGAAAATATTTTAAAACTACTCATTCATGACAAAACCATTAAACAAGGAAAAACCATTGAAAAGTGAAACGACTAAAGTTAAACCAGTGTAAATGCATTAAAATAATCTAGTGCAATACATAAAACATAGTTCCCAAGTCACCTATCCCTAACAACCTTCCCACGAGGCGTCCAATCAGAGTGCAGGTCTTCTAACGTAGTCAACATATTCTACATCCAAGTGTACCTAAAAAATAAAGTGGGAGTGAGTTCGAAAGCCCAGTGGATCATTCCTACACATCACATGCATTATACAGACCCAATCCAAAACATTATAAACACTTTCAAACATTAGGCGTTTCAAACATTAAATTGTTTGTTGTAACCTAAACCGGGAGAGTTGGTTAGACTCCCAATATTCCTTTGTGATCTAGGATGGAAATAAGTGCATGCATTTTGGCCAGAAACAAGAAATCAAAAACATCAACATCCAAAGATAAGTAAGGCTCTGTAGCCTATTACTTATCTCCATGCACACCCTGCGGCCTGTACATGTGAATCACAGTCTAAGGAACAGTAATGTTATGCAGCCAATTACTAAGGTAACGCTATGCAGCCTGTTACCAAATCCCGAAGACAAATTAAGTGTCGAGCAAAATCTAAGGAAAGGACGCCATGCGGCCTATTCCTTTTTATTCCCAAGATATCACAGTCAAAGGTAATGAACGTTATGCAGCCTATTCCTTATGATTCCCAAGACAATGAAATTTGCTATCGACACTAAGGGTCAGAAATATTTACGACGCTATGCAGCCTGTCGCACCGGTTTGTGGGATTCTTATTTAGCCATAAATCTTAATTTAGTGAAGCAATCATGCATTCAAGTCCAAAACATTCAATCAACATGATATCAGAAATAGATCAATGAAATATCACATGAGCGATAAATCTTAATAGAAATCATGCATAGCGGTAAAACATTCGACAATTCAACAATTTCAATCAAAGCATCCAATTCCAACAATTCAAATCAACCTTTTTTAAAACATTAACAACCTGTAATCTATTCAAACAATGTCTTGAATTTTAAATCCGCATAATACATGTGAGAGAGAAAATCATGCCCACCTAAATTCTTGGCGATTTCCTACTCCTTTGTTGCTACGACCGTCCTAGAGCTTTTTATTTGCAAAATAATTATGGCGTATGATTTCTCGATTAATATTTCTATTATTTTCTTACTACTAAGGTTCACGAGGAATTAAACACATTTTTAGGAGTCTTTTGTGTCCCTAACAATTTAAGTGTTCTATAGTTTCTCATTATATTATGGTGATGTTATTCATATAATTACGAACAAAATAAGACTTTTATTTGCCAAATCTTTAGCCTTATACTACTCCTGAAATTTTACCGAGATCATTTATAGTGCTAATTCGAATAATTATTATTTATTTATTTTTTTAACTTACCTTTAGGTTATTAAAATACCTTTATTAATTGATTTTAGTATCTTCTAATTCTTAATTCTAATTTATCATGACTCATACCCAATTAAATCATCACTAATCTGATTTTTCAGTTTAAGCACTAATCTTATGATATAATTAGATCTATATTAATAATCCCTATTTTTATTTTGCTTACTAAGTAAGTATGTTTGAATTTCACAATCCAAAGTTAGAGTAAATTCTCTTACCTATTAACTCGGTCAACCCACCAGGAAATGGAAAATGCTACCACAGGGTCTACTGCTTCTCTTCACCGTGCAGCACGTCCGAACAGCAATTTCAGTAGTTCTCCTTCTTCAATCTTGCAACGGCCCCCGTCCAACGTCCATTCAATTAGCAGCCTCCTCTCCTCTTCTTCTTTCCACACCACCAGCAAGCACCACACCCCAGTTCTTGTTTGTCCTTCATAGCAACAACATACATCAAAAATCTGGTTGTCTAGTTTTCATATCACGATTCTCAATTTCACGCTTCACGGTTAGCTTGTTCTTCATTTCATTCATCACATTCGTAACTCAAAAACACACACTTCGCGTTCACGGTCTGAAACTGCAACGCACCCAACTCAATCTACCCCAAAATCTCCTCTGTTCGTTGCGCATAATCACGACCGGCAGCAACGTCTTCTTCGTTCAGCTTCTTCATCTTCAACTCTTGACCGCACCAGCAGAAACCAAAACGCAGCTGGTTTTGTGCTCCACTCACCAGAATCGAATTCCAGATTTTTGCCTCTATTCCTCTATTTTTCTGGTTCCAATACAGAAATCAAATGACAGTCCCCTGTTCGACAACTCGTTCTTCAGCCAGCGCGTGAGCAGCAGCAAGCTTCCTCTTATTTCTCTGTTCTTCTGTTTTCTTTTGTCTATTACACCGTTCCCAGCTGCTCCACCACCAGATGCACCAGTCCAGTTCGTTCATCTCCAAAACAGAGCATTGGCAGCAGCTCCTCTTTTCCGTCCGAAAGATGCACCAAAAGCTCTAACTCAACGACCCACACCAGCTGCTAATCCAAAATGAAATTCCGATCCCTCTGATTGCTCTGTTCTTCCATTCTTTCCTTCTTACACGGCTTCTCTCCTCTGTTCTTCTTGTTCGGCGACACCAGCATCGGCAACATGGAGCAGTGACAGCAAACATAAAACCAGAAATGCTGGTTTTTCTTCTTTCAGTCAGCGGCAGGAAACAACAGCAGAAACTGCGACTCTGCTTTGGTTCCTTTTCATTCTTGTTGCTCATCACCCTCCTTTGCACCCATGCAGCGTCCTTCATTCTCTATTTCTTCATTCTGAATTTGCAGCTGTGGGTCTTCTTCTTCGTTCTTCGGCCAGCACGCGAGCTACTCAACAATAACAGCAACGGCTCAGTTTATAGTGTCTTACCACGGTCATGCAAAGCAACCTCCGTCCAGACAATTCGGGATATCTCTTCGTTTAAAATGCACCGCCAATCTCTCCCCCGATCTTGCCAGATCAGTCCTCTCGCCGACCACACGAATCTTCTTCAACGCACCTCCGCTTCTTCATTCTTCCGTTCGACCGAAATCCCACAAATGAAATTTTCGTTTATTTTATCTCATTTTATCTTATTTTATTTTAAGTTAAGGTAACTAAACCTCATTTTAATTTAATATTCATTTACTTTTATCATGATCTCATAAGATTGTCTGTATTTTTATTTCATTTGTTTAATTATTATTATTATTATTATTATTATTATTATTATTATTGTTCATAATTTAATTTATTTTCTAATTCTTTTATCGACGCACTCGCAGGCATCGCAATATTTTTATTTATTTTTTCAATCCAAGATTTCTAAGCACATGTTTAATAATTATTATTTCTTATTCTATTTATCGTTATTAATTTGCTAAAAGTACTTTATTTTATTTATCTAATTATTTGCTTGCGACGTGACACGCTCGCGAAGTTACGGAGTGTTACAGAAGGAGACAAAGAGAGATAAAACACAGATATTTAGATTTTAAAATTTAGATGGCATGAAATTTATTTTTAAATGATTTTAGATGCGAAAACAAAATGAAATTAGAAATTTAGAAGCTAGGTGCAAATAGAAAATATTAAAATCTTCTTATTCAAATACTAATTAATTAAATCAATTACAAAAGTTAGTTTAGAAAATTTATTAATAATTCAAATTAAATAAATTTAATATTAGATTATTTATTAATTATTGAACATGAGCATTAATTAATTAAAAAAACTAAATTAATTAATCTTATAAATTAGGATTGAAAAATTAGTTTTCCAACACATTAATAGTTTTATTTAATATTAGAAGTTTAAAATTTAATAATTCAAATTAGTTGAAAACATGAAAAATAAACCCTTAGAAGTTCAAAATTTTTATAAGAAAAAAATAAAATTTTAAGCCCTGAAACTAAATTTGTAACATTTAGAAGTCTTATTTTGTTCGTAACAAATTTAATTACGATATGAATAAATTATGTAAATCTATGGAAATTTTTAAGTGATAAAATAGAAACTCAAGACTTAGTTCAAATATTAGATATAAAAATCATATTATAAGTTAAATAAGATTTATTGAACATAAGTTATTTAATTATAGAACAAAAATTTATGTTTTAGCGTTTTTAAATTATTAGTTCTAGTCAAAATAAATTTATTTAGAAATGAATGAAGTATAGAGACTTGGAAATTAATTATGAGACTTTTATTTTTAGATTAAAAGTTAAAATTAGTAGAAGTATTATTTTCATAAAATACAAGCTTAGAGATATTTTGAACTAAATTTGGATAAACACTGAGGACTTATAAAATAAATTGAAATAATCTTTATTTTCAAATTTGGAAGCCTTATTTTAATCTGAATAAATATAGTTAAAATTAATATTTAAACTTTCTATTTATTCTAGAAATTAATTAAACTCAAGAAGAGTTTCAAATGAGATTGAATATGAACAAGGAACTTAGAAATTTTTACTGATTGTTAAATTTCAGATTTTACGAGTTTTAGAATATCGAATAGCTCGAAAGAAAGCAAGGTGGCCCTGAAGATCTATGGAATCAAGTGAGCGTGATTTCCTCGCTCATACGTATTATATAAATTTAAAATTCAAAGCATTTGTTTGAATAGTTCAAGGTTGTTAGAATTTTATAGGAAATTGATTGAAATTGTTTAGTATGCTTAAATGATGTGTGATGAATGATGAATTATTTTATTTTACGCAAAATTATTCATGATATGCTCAAATAGAAAACCATGCATTTAGATTTATTTATTTATTGCATGCATGAATAAGAAATTATGCATTTAGATTTCATTATTTACTCATGCGCCTTATTATTTTAATTTGCATGCATAGCTTGATTTAATTTTTATTTTATTGTGCAATGTTTGGTATGATTGAATTTGTTTGCAAAACTAAAAATAAGACGAGGGATTATTAAGAATCCACGTACCGGTGCGATCGACGAGCCTGAAGCGAATCGAGGTGGCATCTCCTATATGTCACCGCTTGAGATCGACGAGCTACAAGGTAGATTGTAGGTATTCTCAACTTTGAGCTGCCTATGACATGTAGATGTCTTTGGGAGATGGTATGAGCTGCAGTAAGTACACTCTCTTAGACGGTGATATCATGATTTAAAACATGACTGATTTTAGATGGTACTTGAGACCTTCTATGATTATGATTGGATTAGATCATGGGGAATACCGAGAGGCATCTCAACCCTCTTTCGGTCTCAAACTTTGACCAAAACTAAATGAAAGTTTGAAATGTCTAATATTTGAAAGTGTTTGTAATATTTTGAATTTTGGCCTGTATAATGCATGTGATGTATATGAATGATCCACTAGGATTTCGAGCTCACTCCCATTTTATTTTTTAGGTACATATAGACGTAGAGTACTGTAACCTACATCAGAAGTCCTTCACCTTGGATTAGAAACCTCATGGGGGAGGTTATCTAAGATAGGAGGATTAGAGGTTCTAACTTGTTTGTTTTAAATTGTAATTGAATTGAATGTATATTTTTCATTCGAATTTAATGTTGTTGTTTTACATTTATACATTTGTTTTGGATTTCAGTCGATTATATTATTAAACAATATTATTTATTTTATATTTACTATTTTAATTAAAAGGTTATTTTTGAAGTAATTTTTGCTATGTAAATTGCATTTCATTAATTCTGATTTATGATTTCCAATTTCTGATTCTAACTTGTTTTATCTAGTTGTGAAAATCCAGTGAAACTAGTGTGAAACTATTTTGATCTTTTGTTTCATAAGAAATGTATTTCTCTGAAAACTATTTATTAGAACGTGAATTTGAAAGGAAAAAAAGATTTTGACAAAAGGAAATTTCAATAGCATTTCAATTCTCAACAAACGACGATCCACACATGGGATAACACATGATAGGAGGTCTGATTGACAGTTTGGCTGTTACAAATATGGTATCAGAATCCAATATTATGGTACACTGGGCTAGATTTTAGTTCACTGGATCTGATTTTCACTGCATCTGATTTTCACTGAATCGAAGATTTCAGTGAATTTGATTTTTACTAAAATTGGATTCATCAGATTTGATTTTCATCAAAAGATGAATTTCTAAAGATGATTTTGAAAGGTCGTATAATGGGTAGAGGTCTAAAGGAGTGTAAGTGATGTTATCTAACTCAAGTTGAGTGATACGAGTACTAGTGGTTGTCCCTAATAGTTGACTTCTTTGGGATAAAGGTCCCGTAAGGTGTGATGTTCTGCGGCCGAAGAATGTCCCTAATGGTTGACCTTGTTCTAATGAAAGGTCCTAGCGGGTTGATCGCTACTTAGGAAAGGTCAAAGACTTAGGGCTAATGGTATCACAAGGATTAATTGTATAAAACTGGATAGAAATTAATATTAGGTGGCTAGATGTCTAAGAAAAGATTAGGGTGGTGCCAACGTGCTTGAGTTCACAGTCACAGGTGTGACTCAAGTATTGGTAGGCGTCCTTGAGAGTTTGATGTTTATACGAGGTAAACATTCCTGACGGTTTGACTTCTACTTTGGAAAGACGTCCTTGAGGGTTGATGCCTACGCAAGAAAGGTCCAGAACTTGAGATGGGGGTGTCACATAGAAGTTTTATGAAGTCAAACTTGGCAATCCTACCGAAGGATATACTAGCCAAGTGAAGTAATGAGACCCTAGATCTAGGTAGAGACTGAGTGTTGTATCGGGAGTACAGTGGATCATAAATAAATTAAAAGACTTTAGGGCATAGGCTAGAGACTAATAACGTGATTGAACGCACACTTGTTTGGTCAGGACCTGAGCTTGGGAAGAGCCTATATCTCTGGTCTTTATATCGGATGGGGTGCATAGGGATTTGGGGGTACGAAGGAATCCTGAATTTGAAGAATGATGGACCATGTTTGGTGAGTGATCGATTTCTTTGGCTGAACTTGTACGTACTGTATTGTACTGGGATGGTGCGGTACAGTATGGTGGGTCTTACGTCAACCTTAGAACACATTTGTGGGTGCACTGTCATCCAATGAAACTAGTGTGAAACTATTTTGATCTTTTGTTTCATGAGAAATGTATTTCTCTGAGAACTATTTATTAGAACGTGAATTTGAAAGAAAAAAAAAAGATTCTGACAGAAGGAAATTTTAGTAGCATTCCGATTCTCAATGGGCGACGATCCACACATGAGATAACACATGACAGGAGGTCCGATTGAGAGTTGGGGTGTTACAAATTATCCCCCCTAGACATTTGTCTACTTGAAGATATGGATAGCAGTGTTGTAGCTGAGTTTGATGAATGGATTCAAAAGGGTCGGCTGAAGCGCTCGAAGTAAGTTTTCTTAGAGATCAAGTTTGCACTCCAAATATTGTTGTTATTTATAATACATTGATATTAACATCTACCACATTATTTAAGTCAAATAAAGTATACAATGATCATGACAACAATTTGAATCCAGCTTTTGATTTTTTAATCGTTGATGTCACTGATAAGCAATGGTTTTACACAATGTTCACCCCAGGCCAGCCTATCTCTTTCTTTGTAAGTTTAATTTTTTGCACTTGATATTATTTCTTATAGATATTGTACTGATAATATACCAACATAATACCAAAATATAGGGTTTTGGACACTTTGCAATGTTTGTATACACATATTATACTGATATGATATCAATTTCACCTATATACCATGTTCTTAAACTTTGTTATGTTGTTTTGTATATATATTATACTAATATGATACCAATATCATATATATAATATGTTATTAAACTCTGTTATGTTTATTATTTCAATATAATGAGATGTTATACAAACAACATACTTATTATGTTTTGAATGTTTCATGTTTATACAATATTTATTCATGACCCAGATCTTTTATTTAATTTATAAATTTTGTATTGGCAGCATGTAGATATGTTTTTCTATTACTTGCGCAAGAAAATCAAGTATGACAAATCGATTAAGATCAAACGTACAATGACAAACAACTTTTTCGATCAAAAGTGGCAGTCTGTTTATAAAAGATTCGAAAAAGAGAAGGATGAATTTGTGTTAGGGGAGGAGATGACAATTATGGAGTATATGCTAGGGCACTACATGTACTGTAACACTCTATGATCTGATGTTGACTACGTCATTTTTCCTATTAATGTTGCAGCTTTGTTCCACTAGATCCTTGGTTGCATCAGCATTCACGAAGGTTACATATATGTATACAATTCCCAGTGTATTCTTACTGTTGATGTTGCGTTAATGGAGGTTGTTAAAGCTTATTCCACCATTTTTCCTTTTTATCTCGATATGATTAGATTTTACGAATCGAAAGTTGACCCGAAGGATAGACCTGGGAAAGGTCCATTCAAAGTGTTACTGGTTGATAATCTACCAGTGCAAGTTGATTGTGATTATGAAATATTTATGTTTTATTTTGCTGAATGTTTTGCCACTACAAAGAAAATTTTACCTATTTTTGATGTGGTGAACTACAAGAAAAGAGTGGCTATTAATCTATACTTACACGGTAGATTGAAGCAGAATGAAGGCACCAAGAGTGATGATGAAAGATCAGGTCGATTCCATGTTGACTGAAGGATCCAATCATAGTGGGTCTTAAAGAAGTGAAGAATGGAAGAAGGTTGTCTTAACGTGCATCACAGTTTTTCATGGACAATGTGTAATACCAATTTTGATATTTCAGATTTGTATCATTTGAACATGATTATAGTTCATTTATAACAATCTCAACTATTTTTCATTTGAATTTTTCATTTTATTTTATCTTCTGGGGCAGATTGTTTTATTTTTGAATCATCTATGAATAATGTTATTCATATGTAAACTTTATTATACCGATTTTATTCGAAAATGATACAAGTGATCAATTCTAAAGCATTGATCTCAGTTTTATACACACGTTATCTTAAGTTAAACGTATTTTATTTGTTTTGCATACACGCATTATCCACATGGTATATCTATGTTATACATTATTTATGCATTATTCACACAATTGAACGATTAAATATTATACAAGCATTATTCATATAGTATACTTTGATTATATCATTATTCATGCATTATTCGTAAGGTATATTAACCAACCGAACAATATTTATACCTGCATTATTCGGTTGTAATACCTACATTATACCACTAGTCACGCATTATTCTCGGTTGGTTTGTTATACATACATTCTACTATTATTTGCGCATTATTCATTTGTTATCGGTTGGATTATTCATGCTTTATTCGTATGTTATATTTACGTTATACATATATTAACGCATCATTCAGGTAATTGAAAGATGTTCTTTTATACACGTATTATTCACATGGTATACCTAGGTTATACTATTATTCACGCATTTTTCCTAAGGTATATTGACCAACAGAATAATTTTTATTCATGTATTATTCGATCATTATCGCTATATGTTTACACGCGCATTATTCAATTTTTATCCTTACCTTATACCACATTCAAGTGATATATATACAATTATTCACGCATTGATCGTTATCGCTAGATTTTTATACGGGCATTATTTCATCTTTATCCCTATACTATACTACATTTCACCAGTTATTTATACCATTATTCACACACTATTCAATCGTTATCGCTATATTTTTATGCACGCATTATTTGATCTTTATCCCTACATTATACTACATTTTACAAGTTATATATATTATCATTCATGCATTATTCGATTGTTATCGCTATATTTTTATACGCATATTATTCAATATTTATCCCTACGTTATACCATATTTCATGGTTATATATATCATTGTTCACGCATTATTCAATCGATATCCCTACATTTTTATACGTGCATTATTCGAGCATTATACCTACATTGTACTGCTATTCACAGGTTATACCATTATTCACGCATTTTTCTATCGTTATCCCTACATCTTTATACGCACATTATTCGATCATTATGCCTACATTATAGCACTATTCGCAGTTATACTATTATTCATGCATTATTCCATTGTTATCCCTACATTTTTTAACATGCATTATTATTTGTAGTTATTTTAAATTTACCGAGACATATTTATACCTGCATTATTCACTTGATATATGTAGTATATATATACCAGTATTCACGCATTATTCGAAAGTTATTTTTCATACAATTTTATACTTGTATTATTAGATCATTATACCTACAGTATTTCAATATTAACGCATTATTCAATCATTATACCTACATTAGTAACATGCTATTCCCGCATTTATTTTTGTAGTTAAATATGTAAATACATATAAATTATTAATATTTTAAATAATAAATCAATATTAATAAAAATTATTTTTTATGTTAATTGTAAAAATATTTTAAGGACGTTTACTATAAATCGTAATCTATTATCTATGTTGTGACGACCCAATCAGGACTTATTGTCGTTGCCATCATTCGTAGGCCCACAGAACCTCCTTTAGGGCACTTTATGCTAGGTAGTCACTCAAAGGTATTCTCCCCTCCCCTAGGGGTTTAACATGCCTCCGCAGAGATTCAAACTCAAGACCCACAGGGTTAAGCACTTAATTCATTCCTCATCCACTATCGTTGAGCCAAATAGGGGAGGGGACAATACCTTTGAGTAACCACCTAACATAGAATGCCCTGATGGAGGTTTTGTGGGCCTACGAATGATAACAATGGCAATAAGTCCTGATTGGGTCGTCACAATAAAAGGCATCTTTTTATTGTCACGACCCCTCACTGGGCCCCCAGAACCCCCCTCAGGGCACTCTGAGCTAGGTGATGACTCAAAGGTATTGTCCCCGCCCCCAAGGGTTTTCTTTCGCCTTCACGGAGATTCGAACCCAAGACCTGGGGCTCAGGTACTTAATTTATTCATCATCAGCTACCATTGAGCCATTTGGCTCAATGTTAGCGGATGTGGAATGATTTGGGTACTTATCCCCTAGGTCCCAAGATCGAAACTCTGTGGAGGCAAAACAAAATCTTAAGGGGGAAACAGTACCTTGTGAGTCACTACCTAGCACAGAGTGCCTTGAGGGGGGTTCTGTGGGCCCGACAATGATGGCAATGCCAATAAGTCGTGAGTGGGTCGTGACATGTGTGCAACATTTGATAAAACATTGTAATAAATATCTTATACATATTAAATTAAGACGTGTGGTATAACATGGCATTATATATATCATAGTTTATGACATTTTAATAAACATTGTTCCTTGATTGTTATTGTAACTAATTTTGACAAAGTATACGAAGACGTTTGAGAAATTGTTGTAATAAAAATTTTAAAAATAGCTTAGGATGTTTTGCGAAAATGTTGTCATTACATAATATATTTACGACATTTATGAAACATCACTGTAACACCCCAACCCTCGTATCATTAAGTATTGGACGCATCCACCATTTTTCTTGACGGTGGACTAAACCAAACGGCGGGTCGGGCCGGTGTTACATTACAAGCGACGCACACTTGACTTTCTATTTCAATCATTTCATGCCTTGATCGTATTTAACCGTACATAACTTAAAATTAAGAATTTAATAAGGCA
>JAJIYU010005976.1:0-21400 GCA_030144865.1 Tinospora cordifolia | reverse complement strand
CATTTTGTAGGAAACTCATATAACCATTTATGTAAAATCATCAGAGTACATGTCACAGTTGATGAAATCATTAAAATCATTTTATATTAATCAAGCCAGTCGAATAGTACATGTAAAACTGTGAAATTAAACTCAAGAAAAGCATATGTTAAGCTATGATATAAAATAAAATGAGCAAAATAACCTCTAAATCCTCCTATCCTAGATAACCTCCCCCATGAGGTTTCCAATCTAAAGTGAGGGTTTTTTAATGTAGGATACAATACTCTATGTCCATGTATACTTGAAAAATAAAATAGGAGTAAACTCGAAAGCCTAGTGGATCATTCGTACACATCACACATTGTATAGATTAAACTCAAAAAATTACTAGCACTTTCAAACATTAGGCGTTTCAAACATTTGATTATTTAGTTGTAGTCTGAGACCGAAAGAGTGTTGAGATGACTCTCAATATTTCTCGTAATCTCGTCTAATCATAGAAGGTCTCGAGTACCATCTAAAATCAGTCATGTCTCAATATCATGGTATCACAGTATAAGAGAGAGTACTTACTGTAGCTCGTACAATCTCCCAAAGGCTTCCAGATGTCGCAGGCAGCTCAAGGTTGGGAATACCTACGATCCGCCTTGTGGCTTGTCGATCTCAAGCGGTGACATATAGAAGATGCCACCTTGATCCGCTTTAAGCTCACTGATCGCATCGGTACGAAGATTCTTAATAATCCTTTATCTTATTTTACTTTCACAAAAAAGTTCAATCACACCAAGCATTGCACAACACAATAGAAAATTAAATGAATTATGCACGCAATTAAAATGGCAATTTAATAAATAAAGGATGCTGCCGAATGCATTTCTTCTATTTATGCATGTCATGAAACAATCATGCATAAAATGAAATAATTCATCATTCATCACACTATCATCTAAGCACACCAAACAATTTCAATCAATGTCATCATAAAATTCTAATAACCTAAAACTATTCAAACAAATGTTTCATTTTTAAATCTACATAATATATATGAGCAAGGAAATCACGCCCACCTGATTCCGCAGATCTTCAGGGCTACCTCGCTTTCCTTCGAGATGTTCAGTACTCTAAAATTGTAAAATTAGAAATTTAAAAATCAATAAAACTTTTTATGTAACAACCCCGAATTTTATAGGCTTTGTACAAAGGAAAAAAAATTAAATTAATAAAAAATTATTTTTTGAGAAATTAGTTAATTTATGTTAAGAATAAAGAGATAAAATATATTTGAAAAAGGAAAAAAATTAATTAATTAGATAATTCAAAGAAACTTAAATTATGTGTGTGTTGATCATGAAATGCTAAAGAAATAAATTAGAAAAAAAAACGTATGGAAAATAAAGACTAAGGAAAAATCAAATGAAGTGGTGGTCTGTTTTGGCGGTCAAGAAATTTCGAGGAACAGAAAAATTCGGGTGCCTTCGAAGTTTATCGGTTGAGAGTGTTCACAGGCAGTGAATTGTCTGCTTCGAGAAGGCTCACTACATCTATAAATAGGGGAGTTGGGCGAAGTGAAGAGAGCTAGAAAACGAAGTCGTGCACTGGTCCTTAGTCACGAGTGGGAATTGTAGATATTTAAGAAGAAGAAGCAGCAGCTTTAACATTGAAGAAGAAGAGGAAAACGGCTGCCAATATCAAAGAGAAGAAGAAGGCGACTGAGGAAGAAGGAAGAAGAATTTTAGCTGTTAAATTTCTGGGTTGGTGACGAAACAGAGCATTGAATCTGCAACCAATAATAGAGGATACCTGCAAGGAGCTTTGGTGTTGGAAGAAAGAGGCTCGGCTGCTGCAACCGAAAACAGGGGAGACCGGTAGGGAGATTTGGCATTGGAGGAGAGAAGCTCA
Organism: Tinospora cordifolia; assembly: GCA_030144865.1. Lineage (NCBI taxonomy): Eukaryota > Viridiplantae > Streptophyta > Magnoliopsida > Ranunculales > Menispermaceae > Tinospora > Tinospora cordifolia. The sequence goes on along the minus strand of JAJIYU010005976.1, from coordinate 19,519 downwards.
GCTGCTGCAACTAAAAACAGAGGAGAGAACAGGGGTCGGAGCAGCTGAACGCACGCAATAAGCTGTTGATTTCCGGAGGAACGAAACTGAACGACAACAATTTCGTGGAGAAGAAGAACAGAGGAGGTAATGTGAGACTTTGGATTTTAAATTACTCCTCTAGATTATAAGGAATGCTATCTGGAAATGAATCAAGAAGAAACATAGCAATTTTCTAGTTTAATGGATTAGATTCATGGTGAATTTGTAGTTGGATCAATTTCTGATTTCAATTGAGTCACCAATGGGAGAGTAATGGAGTGGTTGATCATGGTGATTTTAGGAATTGAGACAATGCAGAGTTTGATTGAACTAAAGCCCCGGATAGTTAGGAGTGACTGAGATTCGGTGTTTACAAGATTGAAGGAGGAAAAGAATTGGAGTTGCAGCTGGGAACGTTGCTGGACGGAGAAGAGAAGAACACCATCCCGTGTTGGCAACTTCTTCATCAACTAGTGGGTTGACCATATTAAGAGGTAAGAAATTTAATGAATTTAGATTATCCAATTTAAACATGTTTATTTGGTAATCTAAGTATAAGGCACTTATTAATGTAGATTAAATAATACCACCAGATAGTATAGGAAATTCATATACATTAATAAACATTAGTTAGAATTAGGAATTATAAAATGTTAAGATTGATAAATAAACAAAATTAATTAATTAATGCGTCTCCAATAATTCAAAGGTTAAATCACGGAATTAAAAAGAATTAGAAGTCATTTATACAATATTAAATCGTTCAAATAGGGAAACAAATAAATAATCACTTAAACTACTGCTTTAAATAATTTTAGTAGAAAATTTCAAGTAATAGTGGGAAATGAAAGATCGTCAACTCCTAATAAGACTAAAAGTTTAACGAACAGAAGTCTTATTTTGTTCGTAATTATTTTGCGAATAATTTGACTATAGTAAAAAAGAAAAAGAAATTAAAGAATATTTAAGTTAGTAATGATACAAAAAGATCCCCAAAATTTGTCTAATTCCTCATGAAAATTATTAGTAGATAAATGAATAGGAATATTGATTGACAAATCATTACGCTACAATTATTTCGCAGATAAAAATCTTTAGGACGATCGCTAGCGACGAAGGGGTAGGAAATTGCCCAAGAATTCAAGTGGGTGTGATTCTCTCTCTCATTCGTATTATGCGAATTCTAATGCAAAGCATTTGTCTGGTAGCTTAGAATAAATCAAACTATGAAATGACTTGAATTCGATTGTCTTGAGTGTTCGATGAATGGATGACTTGTTATTAGATTCCATTACATGCATTTCTAAAGATTTCTTCATTCATTTCCTTTAAATGAAGTTTTAACATATTTCTTAATAGATTAGATGTTACGTATGCATTGGATTATGATGTTTGTTTTGTTACAAAATTAAAATAAGATTAAAGAATCATTAAGAACCCACGTACCGGTGCGATTGACGAGCCTGAGGAGGGTCGAGGTGATATCTCTTATATGTTACCGTTTGATATTGACGTGCCATAAGGCGGATCGTTGGTATTCCCAGCCGTAGCTGTTGAATTCAGCTAGTAGTCTTTAGGAGTTAGTACGAGGCTGCAAGAAGTACCCTCTCTTAGGCTGTGATACGAAGGACTTGACTGCTTTTAGATAGTTTCTCAAGACTCTCTATGATTGGACAAGATCACAGGGGATACCGAGAGGCATCTCAACCCTCTTCTGGTCGTAAACCACAACTGAAACAAATAATTGTTTGAAACGTACAAGTGTTTGAATGTTTTAGATTTTAGTTTGTATAATGTTTGTGATGTGTAGAGATGATCCACTAGGTTTTCGAGCTCACCCAATATCTATTTTACAGGTAATCACCGAGACGAGGTTTAACCGGACGTCATCTCCACTAGTTTTGTTTTGTTTTCGAAGTAGCTAGGTAATACTTTCTCTTTTTGCTATAATACGTAAGCATAGTCAGTGTGTTGTTGCGTCCTTTTGTTTTGCTAACGATAAGTAACCCAATGTTTTGTCAATGTACAAATGAAAACTCCTTTGACTATAATATTAAGGCTCTCCGAAGCTTTTGATCGAAATTTTATTCTGCTGCATGTTTTTATTTGTATTTTTGATTCAATTTTATTTTGAAAATTAGTTTATTTTGTGAAACTCAGAAAGAACTAAGTAGCATTTCAATTTATCATCAGACGACGATCTACACATGACGTAACACATGAATGGAGATCCGGTTGAAATTGGGTGTTACATTTTAAGTTTCCAGTTCACATTTAATTTTATTCAAAACATTCTTAAGCTAAAATATTTCTAAAATAATTATAAAGTCCAAATATCAAATTATCAATTTCAACTAATTTTATTTGGATTAGAATAAGGTCTCCAAATTCTTAAAATAAGGATTTTTTTTCAATTTATTTTCGAAGTCCTTAGCATTTATCCTAATTTAGTTCAAAAATACTTCTATGCTTATATTTTATAAATATAACACATCTACTAATTTAAAATTTTAATCTAAAAATAAAACTCTCATAATTAATTTTCAAGCTTCTATACCCCATTAACTATAAAATAATTTATTTAGATCCAAACTAATAATTTTAAAAACACTAAGACCTAAATTTGGGTTCTAAAAATAATTCATTTATGTTCAAAAAAATTCCATTTCACCTAAAATGAGATTTTTATATCTAAAATTTGAACTAAGTCTCAAGTAACTAATTTATCACATAAAAATTTTTAAGTCACTCTTTTAAAATAAATTATTTATTTCATGAAAAATTATTTGTTCAAGATAATAAATTTAAATCATAGATGTCTTAAATTCTAATTTTCAAAATAAAAATAATTTCATCTTAAAGTTTTTTTCCTAAATGATTTAATAAATTTCTATTTAAATAAAAAGAATTCTAATATTTATTATTTACATCTAGCTTCTAAGTCAAATTAGATATCTAATATTCAAAATTTCAAATTTCCTAAACTTTGACATTTATATTCCAATATCTATTGAAACATCCACAAGCATCAAAAATATATTTTTACCAAAATATTGAATAAGGTTTTAAATTTCTAAACCCCATTTTATTTTTGCATCTATAATAAATTTCATACTAAAATTTAACAATCGAAAATATATGTCTATTTGTCTTCTTCGAGCGAGCGATGCCAACGACAAACCTCTTTGTTGCATGTTTCTCTTCACGAAGATTGTAACTACTTCCCTTTTGTTCTTCATGCAAACACGACAAAAGCGCACCAGCAGTGTATCACAGCCAACAATTCAAACATGCCCAAATTTTACACCATTAACACACACACAAATTAGATCTGAAATTTTCTTCAGACCTGAAATTTCTGCACCATGCACTATTCACCACCTTCTTCGTTCATCCTTTTTAGTCTGCCCAAACACAAACCCACAATTTGCACTGCCAAGTTTCTTTTTTCCTTTGTTTCAATCCACCTCCAGCAACTACAAGGAAAATCAGAATCAAACACAAACTAGATTTTGCTCTTTTTTCCTATTTTTTGATTCACGACCAGCAACCACAAGAAAAACCAAATTATAGCCAGCTATGTTTCCACTCATTCACAGACCGCCAGCAATGCGAAAACCCCCAAATCGATGCCCTAATTTCATTTTCTTCATTTCAATCCAAAACAGCAATTGTCCAAATCACAAAACCCCTATTTTGATCGTCCAACCAGCAACGGTGTAGTAGCTCACTAGATTTTCTGATTTTTCTTCTTCATCATCGCACGAACCAGCTAGGGCGGCCCTTGTTTGTTCAGTCCTATGTGTGAATCACACATAATGGCAAGCAAGAAACCCAAATCACCAGATTTTCCAGCCCCAAATCACAAGCCCTAATCACATTCTTCATTTTCATTCTTGTCCTTCTTGTTTATCATACCCAAAAATCACAAAACGAAAAACCCAAACTAGAAATCAAAACAACCTCTTCTCTTCTTCCATCTTAATCAACACACTAAAACCGACATCAAAGCCCAAAAATCAAGATTCTTCTTCATTTTTCTCCTATGATTGTCATCCCCAAAATTCACAAATTAAAACCCACGTTTCCTTATTCTTGTTGATCTTCACAATAGAGCGTGCCCCTGTTCGTCTTTGCTCCTCATTTCTTTCTTCCTTAGTCGTGATTTAAACCTCTTCAAACACCAAAAAATCCCAAATCTTCAAAATCAGCTTCTCTTTTCTTTCAATCTTCTGGTTTTTTGTTCAATGCACCAAACTTCTAGAAATTTCCATATTTTCTTTATCCAAACCGTGAGCACTAGAAAGTTCTGAATCAACCCACACACACCAGCAATTTTTTTCATTTTGGATTCTTATTTGATCGTCCATCAAAACCAAAAAATCAGATTTTTTTTTCCTTCGTGATTCCTCTTCTTCATTCGATCATCTTCTTTCTTCTTCATGTTTCCAGAAAAATCTGGTTTCGTTCTTTCTCTCTCTTTTTTTTTTTTTTTTGGCTAAAATCAAAGCACGTTTGTTTTCTTGTTTTTCCTTTTTGCTTTTTTTTTTTCAATTTTCTTTTCTAAGCTTTCATTTCCGTTTCTTTTTTTTTTCCTTTCAAATAGTGCATATTAAATTTCATTTATTTTCCTTTTTTTTTTGCACATCTACCGTTATCGGACCCATGCGAGTAAACTATTAAATAATTTATTTATTTTTTTTTCAATCGATCAATATTTAATTTTTTTCTTAAACAAAGCTTCGATTATTAGCCACTAGTAATCCCATTAGCCAGTATTTCAATCTATTACTTCCTAATTTTATTTTGTAAATCAATCTTTAATTTTAATCTAACAATATTTGATGTTTTATTTTCCCACCATAATCTATGCATAGATTAATCCATTAATATCTTTAATTCATTTATATTTTCCTTTTGTTATTTTATTTTACATTCTCATTTTTCTACAAAAAAATGTTTTATTTTGTTTTGACTTGCGACATAATGCATACGTGAAATTTTGGGGTGCTACAACCTACCCCCCTTAAATAAAATTTTATCCTCAAAATTTTCATAAGGTTGATACCTAACTGGTATGTGCACTCTCTTAGTTGAGCCACTAAGTTCGTAGATCGACTTGGTAAGAAGTGAACTACCTTTGTCGATTGATCTACACATTCTAATGGGTCAATTCGCTGCTGCTGCCCTACTCTGATCCTACGTATAGGATTCTTCAACCAGATCTTATTTATCATATTCATTGTCTTGCAATGATAAAGGATATTTGTTTGTAGCTCCTTTGAAAGCATTCTCTGAGACTCAATTTATATTTCATCAAGTCTTTCACCTAATTGGGTAGTTCCATAATCCCAATTAAATTCCTAGTATACCATAATGGTTACCACCTTTTTAGTTTTGAATATCACGTCTTCGATTGTCATTGGTGATTTTGGAATAATGGGTATCCTATTTTCAATGGAAAGATTGTGAACGTAGCCTTCTTTCCGAGATAACGCTTAGAAGAACTATGAGTTCACAAGCTTTGGCATGATTTACTACATGAACTGTTATATTCTCACCCAGGTATCATAGCTTCCTACACACCCATAATTGTTTGCGTTTATCCTACCTTTGTGACTCTAGATTCATGTTTTTAAGTTCTCTCTTTGTCTCAGATGTCTAGGGGTTTATGCTTCTAAGTTAGTAGTATGTTGTTTGTTTTTGGGGAAAGGAGTTTGGGTTATATTACTCAATTTATTATACTACATATATAACAAACAACCATCTACCAAACAAGCAAACAATGGACGCTAGCATAATGCAACCCCAAGCTCCTATCTGTGTTTCTAGATCCGTGTTCCCATCCCACACTCACCCTTCCACACATACTTCCACCAAAATTACATTACACCAAAACAATGATGCAAGGGTCTCGATATCCATGATTTTAGATGTCCCACCATTTTTAACTAGGCCCTTAGTTAAAAATAGCGCGACAGTGTATCCACAGATGTGTTCAATAGCTAACGCAAGACCCACCATACTGTACCGCCCCATCCCTGTACAATACAGTGCGTACAAATTTAGCCAAAGAAATCGATTACTACCAAACATGGTCTGTCATTCTCCGAATCTAAGATTCCTTTGTACCCCCAAATCGTTATGCACCTCATCCTACATAGAGACCAAAAATGTAGGATCCTCCTAAACTCGGGTCCTGACCAAACAAGTATGCATTCAAACATGTTTTCTATCTCTAGCATATAATCTAAAAGCTTTTAATTTATTTATGATCCATTGTGTTTTCTAGACAATCCACGGTCTCTTCCTAAACCTTTGGTCTCATTACTTTACTTGACTAATATATCCTTTAGTAGGATTGTCAAGTTTGATTTCATAAAACTTCTATGTGGCACCACCTTCTCAAGTTCTGGACCTTTCCTGCATAGTCCTCAACCCTCAAGGGTATCCATCGAAAGTAGAAATCAAACCATCAGGGACATTCTTCAAACGAAGAATATCACACTTTTATGGATGTCTACCCCGTGCAGATATCACACTCTCAGGGACACCTACCAGTACTTGAGTCACACCTGCAACTGTGAACTCAAGCACATTGTTACCACCCTAGTTTTTTCCTTGACTTCAGGCCACCTAATTGACACCTAACCATTTTTATGCAATTATCTCTCATGATACCATACATTTCAAGTACTGTTATCTTGGACCTTCCCAGAATAATAATAAAACCCTCTAGGACCTTTAGTAAACATAAAGATCAACCCTCTGGTACATACATTTTAAAGGAGAAAATCTAACCAGATCAGGCCTTCAGAGATCTTTATCCCGAGAAAAGGTCATTTATCAGGGATCATTACCTCTACTCAGGTCATATGTAACACTCTGAAACATTGCGATCATGCCACGTCATGAATAAGTATAAAATAAATAAAATAATAAAGTAATAGTCGAGATTTGCTTGAATTAGTTTGATATTAGCTTGAATTAGTTTGATATTAGCTTGAATTAACTAGAGGAAAAGAATAAACACATAGGATGAAATAGAACATTAGAAAATTATATGGTTTAGTGAAAGTAGTAATTGGGAAGTAGGAATAAATTGATGATTTATAAAATAAATAAATAAATAAAATAAACTAAATAAATAAATAAAATAATAATAATAATATAATGAAAATATAGATTTTAGAATTTATTATACAAATAAATAAATAAATAAATAAATGATTTAACAATCTTATTCATTTGGAGATGTGCATAGATTATGATTTTGAAAAATAAAATTTGAAAGTGACTGATCAAAATATCGGTTAGCGAAATTACTAGTAGCTTACAATTGAAGATTTATTTGAGATAGAGAAATTAAATAGTGATCGATTAAAAAAATAAAATCTAATATTGATTGATTGAGGAAAAAAAATATAATAATAATAATAAAAAACAACAAGCACTAAAGGAAGAATGAAATTAATTAATTAAACCCATGTATTATGGTTAGAAAAAAAAATCTGGAAAATCACGAACCGAGAAGAAGAATCTGGAAGGAAGAAGAACTATCGAAAAGAAAAAAAAAAGAAATTTAGGGCCTTGTTTTGGTTTGGTTCGTGACGACTAAACGAAGAAGAAGACGATGCAATGAAAGGAGAAAATCTGGTTTTGTGATTGGGGTTGGCGGTGAGCTAGCTGAAGAAGAGACGGAAGAAGGGGAAACAGAGCTATAACGCTCTGTTGTTGCTGCCGCTCCATGTTGCAGCTGCTGCATGGAGTTGTTGTTGCAGGACCGTGATGGGAAACGAGAACAGAGGAACAGCAGCTTTGCTGCGTACTCAGTGTGAAGAAGAGGAAGATCGGAACAAAAAACAGGGGAGGAAGAAGTGATGAAACGGCTGCTGGCCGAACAGATTTCTGATGATGCTCTATTCTGGAAGATGAAGACTCGGCTGTTGTGTTGGACGAATTGACGGAAGAGGAAAAAAATCTGGTCTGAGGAAGAAGTTGCGGCTGCTATTGTTGTTGCTGTTAATGTCACTGCTACTGCTCCAATCGAATCGAAATGAAGGAAAAACAAAATCAGCTGGTGCAAATAAAGAAGAAGAGGGTCGTGATGAAGCAAAACAGAGGAAATAGAAAAAAAATGGTGGCGTGATTCGATGAAGAAGAGGAACAACAAAGCAACAGTTGTTGCTGGTTCAAGTTGGTGTGAATAAAGAAGAAAGGCTTCAACTGATGAGTTGGACGAACAAAGAGGAGAGGATTTAGATTTTGTGCATGAGCAAGGCAAGAAAGAAGAAGAAAATGTGTTGTTACTGTGTCTCACGAACAAGAACTGAAGAAGCAGCAGCAACTACTCTGCGTTGTCGCGCGAGGGAGATGAAGGAAAGATCGAAGCTGTGGTGGCCATCTTGCTGTGTGTGGTTGTGCAAAGAAGTGAAACCAGTTTGCTGTTGGTGCTTGTCCTGTGCGACGAACAGAGGAAGCGCATTCTGATGCGCAACAAAGAGGGGTGGAATTTGGATTTCGAATTTGGGGGTTTCGTTGCTGGTTACTAGCCGTGAAGAAAGTGAAAAACAGGATTGCAGGATTTTGATTTGCTAATTCATATTTAGGGTAAGAGCAGGTTGGAGTTTGATTTTGGGCGATTTGGTGCTTTATGGATGAGGAAAGAATGAAGAAGATAACGGTTGTGCGTCCATGAAAAAAAAAAAAAAATTGGTCTTGGGCTAGCCGTGCATCATGTTCGAATAAAGAAGATCTATGCGCAAACTGAACAAAGAAGATGAAGTTGTCATAGTGGATTTGCAGTTTGGTTTCGTCGTTAATCATCATTCGCGCGAGCACGACGACGAACGATGCCAAGTTTTGGACTGGGATCTGAAAAAGGGTATAATACTCTTAATTTTTTATTTTAAATTTTAGAGAGTTCAAAATTAATTATTTAGTTGATTTTAGCTACGCAAAATGAAATTTACAGAATTCAAAACCTCGTTGATGCAAAAAAAAAGTTAATTATTTTGATGAGTTGGAAACTTAAAAAAAAATAATTTAAAAAATTTATTTAATGATTTAAATTAAATAAATTTAATATGAGACTATTTATTAATTATTAAACATCAGAATTAATTGAATTAATAAAATAAAATTAATTAATTTTTTAAATTAGGATAAGTTACGACTTAATAAATTAAATTAGTTAAAGATATGAAAAATAAACCTTAGGAGTTTAAAAGTCTTTTATATGAAAATAATTAAATCTTAAGTCCTAAAACTAAACTTAGAACATTTAGAAGCCTTATTTTGTTTATAATTAAATTAATTATGATATCAATAAATTATTCAAATTGTAAAGACTAAGTTATTATAAATTTAATTTTACGAAAAAGTTTGTAAGTAAATTATTAAAATTGTAATTTTAAACTAAGAAAATTTAGAAGACTTAGAAATATTTTAATTAGAATGTATAAAATTGTAGAATTTTAGAATAACTTTAAACTAGTTTAAAATCAATATTTAGACTTTATAATTATTATTTGAGAAATTATTTAAACTTAAGAATAATTTTAGTGAGTATTGAATTTCAGATTCTCGCATCTAAAGTGTCGAGTATCTCGACGGAAAGCAAGGAAGACCTGAAAATCTTCGAAACCAGGTGGGCGTGACTTCCTTGCTCACATGTTTTATATGGATTTAAGATTCAAAGCATTTTGATTGAATAATTCTAGGTTATTAAAATCTTATTAGGAATTTTATTGAAATTGTTTGACTTGTGTAAATGATGTATGATGTATGATAAAGTGTTAATCCATGCGTAATTAGTTCATGACATAATCTTGTAATTAGATTTATTCAAATATGACATGCATGACTAGGAATATATGCGTCTAGATCTTATTGCATATTCATGCACCTTATCATATTAATTCGCATGCATAGTTGAAATTATTTTCCTAGTGAATTGTGTATTGCTTGATGTGATTGTGACTATTTGTAAAACTAAAATGAGATGATGGTTTATTAAGAATCCACGTACCGATGCGATTGTCGAGCCTGAAACGGATCGAGGTGACATCTCCTATATGTCACCGTCTAAGACCGATGTGCCACAAGGCGAATTGTAAGTATTCCCAATCGTAGCTATTGATTACAACTAGTAGTCTTTGGGAGTTAGTACGAGGCTACTAGAAGTACCCTCTCTTAGGCTGTGATGCTAATGACTTGACTGATTTTAGATAGTTTTTCGAGACTCTTTTTGATTAGACGAGATCACAGGGGATACCGAGAAGAATATCAACCCTCTTCTGGTCTTAGATTCCGACTAAAATAAATAAATGTTTGAACGCCTAATATTTGAAAGTGTTTGTAATATTTTGGATTGGGTCTGTATAATGCATGTGATGTGTAGGATTGATCCACTGAGCTTTCGAGCTCACTCCCATTTTACATTACAAGACTATTTGGGCGTAGCACACAGCAGTATACATCATGAGACTGTAATACCCTAGAATTTTGTCAAATAATTTAAAATAAATAAAATAAGTCAAATAAATTAATTTCAAAGATTTTAAGAAATTTTGGGTGCAAATGGTGGGTTGGCACATGAAAAATAAAATAAATTAGAGATATAGTGAAAATTAAACAAATAAAATCTTAATTTGATAATTAAATAAAAAATTAAGGTTTAGTAAAATAAATAAATAAAAATAAAGTATAAATACACATATATGTTAATATGGGTATGAATAAAGTGTATATTAACACAAAAAATATGAATACTACATATTATGGGGATATGTACATAAAAAAATGTATATAATTAAATAAAATGTATTTATTAAAGATAAATCAAACATTATGTGAATATTAATGTATAATTACATAATTTATTATCTGAAAATAAAATATGAAATAAATAAAAATACATGAAAATGGAAAATAGAACGTACATTATTCCAAAATCATCAATGACAATTTAAGACATGATGTCTGAAACTAGAAGGTAATGACTATTATGGTTGTGCTCATTTAAAAGCAAGACTTGAAAAAAATTTTAATGACTTTTTAGAGTGTTTTCAAGAAAGCACTAAATTCACATTTGATAGCATTGCAAGAGGATGAATCTAATGTGGGTTGATAAATACCCTAGTTGTATTCATAAATCTGAGAAATATGATCTGGTAAAACATAAAAGGATTCTCAATGTCAGATCAGAGTAGCGCAACAGAAGCATGATAAGTTTGAGAGATGTAGACTAATTGATAACATGATTTAACCCAACACAAATTTCAAGGACAAAATTTTATTTAAGGGGGGTAGATTGTAACACCCTGGAACTTTGCGATCATGTCACGTCATGAATAGACATAAAATAAATAAAATAATAAAGTAATAGTCGAGATTTGCTTGAATTAGTTTGATATTAGCTTGAATTAGCTAGAGGAAAAGAATAAATACATAGGATGAATAGAGCATTAGAAAATTGTATGGTTTAGTGAAAGTAGTAATTGGGAAGTAGGAATAAATTGATGATTTATAAAAAAATAATAATACTAAATAAATAAATAAATAAAAAATAATAATAAAATAAAAATATAGATTTTAGAATTTATTTTGTAAGTAAATAAATAAATAAACGATTTGACAAGCTTATCCATTTAGAGATGTGCATAGACTATGATTTAAAAAAAATAAAATTTGAAAGTGACTGATCAAAATATCGGTTAGTGAAATAACTAGTAGCTTACAATTGAAAATTTGTTTGAGATAGAAAAATTAAACAGTGATCGATTAAAAGAAACGAAACATTAAACGAAATCTAATATTGATTGATTGAGGAAAAATATATATAATAATAATTATAATAAAAAACAAAAAGCACTAAAGGAAGAAAGAAATTAATTAAACACATGTATTATAGTTAGAAAAAAAAATCTGGCAAATTACGAACCAATAAGAAGAATCTGGAACGAAGAAGAACTATCGAAAAGAAATAAAAAAGGAAATTTAGGGCCTTGTTTTGGTTTGGTTCGCGATGATTAAACGAAGAAGAAGAGGATGCAATGAAAGAAGAAAATCTGGTTTTGTGATTGGGGTTGGCGGTGAGCTTGCTGAAGAAGAGACGGAAGAAGGCGAAACAGAGCTATAACGCTCTGTTGTTGCTGCCGCTCCATGTTGCAGCTGCTGCATGGAGTTGTTGTTGCGGGACCGTGATGGGAAATGAGAACAGAGGAGCAGCAGCTTTGCTGCGTACTCAGTGTGAAGAAGAGGAAGATCGGAACAGAAAACAGGGGAGGAAAAATGGATGAAACGGCTGCTGGCCGAACAAATTTCTGATGATGCTCTGTTCTAGAAGATGAAGACTCGGCTGTTGTGTTGGACGAATTGACGGAAGAGGAAAAAATCTTGTCTGAGGAAGAAGCTGCGGCTGCTATTGTTGTTGCTGTTAATGTCACTGCTACTGCTGCAATCGAATCGAAATGAATGAAAAAAAAATCAACTGGTGCAAATAAAGAAGAAGAGGGCTGTGATGAAGCAAAACAGAGGAAATAGAAAAAAAAAAAAATGGTGGCGTGATTCGATGAAAAAGAGGAACAACAAAGCAACAGTTGTTGCTGGTTCAAGTTGGTGTGAATGAAGAAGAAAGGCTTCAACCGATCAGTTGGACGAACAAAGAGGAGAGGATGTAGATTTTGTGCATGAACAAGGCGAGAAAGAAGAAGAAAATGTGCTGCTACTATGTCTCACGAACAAAAACTGAAGAAGAAGCAGCAGCTACTCTGCGTCGTCGCGCGAGGGAGGTGAAGGAAAGATCGAAGCTGTGGTGGCCGTCTTGCTGTGCGTGGTTGTGCAAAGAAGTGAAACCAGTTTGTTGCTGGTGCTTGCGTTGTGCGACGAACAGAGGAAGCGCATTCTGATGCGCAACAAAGAGGGGTGAAATTTGGATTTCAAATTTGGGGGTTTCGTTGCTGGTTACTAGCCATGAAGAAAGTGAAAAATAGGATTGCAGGATTTTGATTTGTTCGTTCAGATTTAGGGAAAAAGCTGGTTGGAGTTTGATTTTGGGTGATTTGGTGCTTTCTGGACGAGGAAAGAATGAAGATGAGAAGAAGATGAAGGTTGTGCGGCCATGGAAAAAAAGAAAAAAGAAAAATTGGTCTTGGGCTAGCCGTGCATCATGTTTGAACAAAGAAGATCTAGTGCACAAAGTGAACAAAGAAGATGAAGTTCTAACAGTGGATTTGCAGTTTGGTTTCGTCGTTAATCATCGTTTGCAAGAGCACGACGACTAACGATGCCAAAGTTTTGGACTCGGATCTGAAAAAGGGTATAATACTCTTAATTTTTTATTTTAAATTTTAGAGTTCAAAATTAATTATTTAGGTTATTTTAGTTTTGCAAAATGAAACTTAGAGAATTCAAAACCTCGTAGATGAAAAAAAAGTTAATTATTTTGATGAGTTGGAAACTTGAAAAAAAATAATTTAGAATATTTATTTAATGATTCAAATTAAATAAATTTAATATGAGACTATTTATTAATTATTAAATATGAGGATTAATTGAATTAATAAAATTAAATTAATTAATTTTTTAAATTAGGATAAGGTATGATTTAATAAATTAAATTAGTTAAAGATATGAAAAATAAACCTTAGGAGTTTAAAAGTCTTTTATAAGAAAATAATAAAGTCTTAGGTCCTGAAACTAAACTTAGAACATTTAGAAATCTTATTTTGTTCGTAATTAAATTAATTATGAAATCAATAAATTATTCAAATTGCGAAGAATAAGTTATTAGAAATTTAATTCTACGAAAAACTTTGTAAGTAGATTATTAAAATTGTAATTTTAAACTAAAAAATTTAGAAGGCTTAGAAATATTTTAATTAGAATGTATAAAATTGTAGAATTTTAGAATAACTTTAAACTAGTTGAAAATTAATATTTAGACTTTATAATTATTATTTGAGAAATCATTTAAACTTAAGAATAATTTTATTGAGTATTGAATTCCAGAATCTCGCATTTAAAGTGTCGAGTATCTCGACGGAAAGCAAGGAAGACCTGAAGATCTTCGAAACCAGGTGGACGTGACTTCCTTGCTCATATGTTTTATATGGATTTAAGATTCAAAGAATTTAATTGAATAGTTCTAGGTTACTAGAATCTTATTAGGAATTTAATTGAAATTGTTTGACTTGTGTGAATGATGTATGATAAAGTGTTAATCCATGCGTAATTAGTTCATGACATAATCTTGTAGTTAGATTTATTCAAATATGGTATGCATGACTAGGAATATATGGGTCTAGATGTTACCGCTTATTCATGCATCTTATCATATTAACTCGCATGCACAGTTGAAATTATTTTCCTAGCGAATTGTGTGTTGCTTGATGTGATTGAGACTGTTTGTAAAACTAAAATGAGACGATGGTTTATTAAGAATCCATGTACCGGTGTGATTGTCGAGCTTGAAGCGGATCGAGGTGGCATCTCCTATATGTCACCGTCTGAGATCGACGTGCCACAAGGCGGATCGTAGGTATTCCCAATCGTAGTTGTTGATTACAACTAGTAGTCTTTGGGAGTTAATACAAGGCTGCAGGAAGTACCCTCTCTTAGGTTGTGATGCTAAAGCCTTGACTGATTTAAGATAGTTTCTCGAGACTGTCTATGATTAGACAAGATCACAGGGGATATCGAGAGGCATCTCAACCCTCTTCCGGTCTTAGATTCTGACTAAAACAAATAAATATTTGAATGCCTAATGTTTGAAAGTATTTGTAATGTTTTGGATTGGGTCTGTATAATGCATGTGATGTGTAGGATCGATCCATTGAGCTTTTGAGCTCACTCCCATTTTACGTTACAAGACTATTTGGGCGTAGCACACAACAGTATACATCATGAGACTTACACCTGAGTGGACACCTCTTGGGGAGGTCATCTGGGATAGGAGACTGGGAGGTTATGTTCTATTTGTTTTTACTGGACTATTTTAATGTAACTACATCGGTTTTAACTTTAGTTGTTTTATCTTTAAACGAACTTGCTTTTTTGATAACCCTGTGTTTAATAATAAATTTTAAAGGTATTTTGCTGTATTACTTATGATTTATTTGGTAAAATTATTGTGAATTTTATCTTGCACAGATTTATAGACATTGATTTGAGAACAAATGGTTATGAACTTGATTTTAAATAAAAGACTCTGACAGAAGAAAAACTTTTAGTAGTTTTTTGATTTTCGACGGGCGACGATCCACATGTGAGGTAAAAAGTGAACGGAGGTCCGACCAAAAATTGGAGTGTTATATCGTATCAATAATAGTACTCAAATATGTTGGCATCATCGAGTGTCTTTCAAAATTAAGTTCAAAACTCAATTCCAATGAAAACCAAATCCTATCCACTTTGTGACATCTATTAATTTCTTTGAGTCCTTTGTCGAAGAAATCAAATCAAACGAGAAATTCATTTTTCAGTGAAAATCAAATCCAATGGAAATCAAGTCTATCCCAATGTATCATAATACTAGGCTCTAATACCATATTTGTAACACCCCGACTCTCAATCAGACCTCTCTGCTCATGCTATGGGTCGTCACCCATTGAGAATTGTTGCTACTTAAAATTTCTTTCTGTCGAAATTTTTTTCTTCAAATTCAAGTTCATGATAAATATTCTCAAAGAAATATATCTGAAAATGTAATTCTTTAGAAGACAAAAGTTCAAAATAACTTTCACTATATTCACCAAATTTTCATACTTAAATAAAAACAAACTAAAATCTAAAATCATTTTATAGGAAACTCATATAACCATTTATGTAAAATCTTCATAGTAAATGTCACAGTGGATGAAATCATTAAAATCATTTTATATTGATCAAGTCGGTCGAATAGTACAAAATAAAAACAGTACATGTAAAACAGTGAAATTAAACTCAAGAAAATCATATGTTTAGTTATGATATAAAATATATAGCGAAACATAACCTCTAAATCCTCTTATCTCGAATAACCTCCCCCATGAGGTTTTTAATCCAAAGTGAGGGTTTTTTTTTATGTAGGTTACAGTACTTTACGTCCATGTATACCTGAAAAATGAAATGGGAGTGAGCTTGAAACCCAATGGATCATTCCTACACATCACATGCATTGTATAGATCAAACTCAAAACATTTCAAGCACTTCCAAACATTAGGCGTTTTAAACATTCAATTGTTTTGGTTGTAGTTTGAGACTGGAAGAGTGTTGAGATGACTCTCGGTATTCCTTATGATCTCCTCTAATCATAGAAGGTCTCGAGTACCATCTAAAATCAATCATGTCTCAGTATCATAGTATCACAGTGTAAGAGAGAGTACTTACTACAGCTCGTACCATCTCCCAAAGACTTCTAGCTGTCGCAGGCAGCCCAAGGTCGAGAATACCTACGATCTACCTTGAGGCTCGTCGATCTAAAGTGGTGACATATAGGAGATGCCACCTCGATCCACTTCAGGCTCGTTGATTTCACCGATATGTGGATTCTTAATAATCTTTTGTCTTATTTTAGTTTCACAAACAAGTTTGATCACACCAATCACTGCACAACATAATAGAAAATTAAATGAATTATGCATGCTATTAAAATGGCAATTCAATAAATAAAGGATGCTTCCTAATGCTTTTTTTCTATTTATGCATGTCATAAAATAATCATGCGTGAAATGAAATAATTCATCATTCATCACACTGTCATCCAAGCACACCTAACAATTTCAATCAATTTCATAATAAAATTTTAATAACCTAGAGCTATTTAAACAAATGTTTCGAATTTTAAATCTACATAATACTATGAGTAAGGAAATCACGCCTACCTGATTCTGCAGATTTTCAAGGCTACCTTGCTTTCCTTCAAGATGTTTGATACTCTAAAATTGTAAAATCTAAAATTTAAAAATCAATAAAACTTTCTAAGTTTCTAGTTCACATTTATTTTATTCAAAACATTCCTAAGCTTAAATAATGTCTAAAATAATTGTAAAATCTAAATATCTAATTATCAATTTCAACTAATTTTATTTGGATCAGAATCAAGTTTCCAAATGCAGAAAATAAGGATTTTTTTTCAATTTATTTTCTAAGTCCTCAGCATTTATCCAAATTTAGTTCAAAAATATTTCTAAGCTTATATTTTATAAAATAATACATCTACTAATTTAAACATTTAATCTAAAAATAAAACTCTCATAATTAATTTTCAAGCTTCTATACCTCATTGACTATAAAATAATTTATTTAGATTCAAACTAATAATTTAAAAACACTAAGACTTGAATTTGGGTTCTAAAAATAATTCACTTTTGTTCGATAAATTTTATTTCACTTAAAATGAGATTTTTATATCTAAAATTTGAGCTAAGTCCCAAGTTACTAATTTATCACATAAAAATCCCTAAGGTACTCTTTTAAAAGAAATTATTTATTTCATGAAAAATTATTCATTCAAGATAATAAATTTAAATCATAGATGTCTTAAATTCTAAGTTCCTAAATGATTTAATAAATTTCTATTTGAATAAAAAAAAATTCTAATATTTATT
Organism: Tinospora cordifolia; assembly: GCA_030144865.1. NCBI lineage: Eukaryota > Viridiplantae > Streptophyta > Magnoliopsida > Ranunculales > Menispermaceae > Tinospora > Tinospora cordifolia. The sequence goes on along the minus strand of JAJIYU010005976.1, from coordinate 1,906 downwards.
ATTTACATCTAGCTTCTAAGTAAAATGAGATTTCTAATACTCAAAATTTCAAATTTCCTAAACTTTGATATTTATATTCTATTATCTATTCAAAAATCCACAAGCATCAAAAATAATATTCTTACCAAAATATTGAATAAGGTTTTATTTTTCGCATCTATAATAAATTTCATACTAAAATTTAAAAATACAAAATATACCTCTCTTCATCTTCTTCGCACGAACACGACAGTTGTGCAACAACAGTGTATCACGGCCAACAATCCACACACGCCCAAATTTTGCACCATCAACACACACACACACACATCAGATCTAAAATTTTCTTCCGTTTTGAAATTTCTGTACCATGCACTATTCACTTTCTTCTTCGTTCATCCTCTTTCAATTCTCTCAAACATAAACCCACAATTTGCACTGCCAAGTTTCTTCTTTCTTTTGTTTCGATCCACGACCAACAACTACAAGGAAAATTGAAATCAAACACAAACCAGAATTTTGCTCTTCTTTCCTCTTCTTTGATTCACGACTAGCAACCACAAGAAAAACCAAATCATGACCAACCATGTTTCCTCTCATTCACCGACCGCCAACAATGCAAAAACCCCCAAATTGATGCCCTAATTTTGTTTTCTTAATTTCAATCCAAACTAACAATTTTCCAAATTACAAAACCCTTATTTTGATCGTCCAACCAGTAATGGTGTAGCAGCTCACCAGATTTCTGGTTTTTCTTCTTCTTCGTTGCACGAAACAACTAGGGCGCCCCTTGTTTGTTCATTCCCATGCATGAATCACACATAACAATAAGCAAGAAACCCAAATCACCAGCTTTTTCAGCCCCAAATCACAAGTCCTAATCACATTCTTCATTTTCATTCTTGTCTTTCTTGTTCATCATATCCAAAAATCACAAAACGAAAATCGAAACTAAAAAATCAAAACAGCCTGTTCTCCTCTTCCATCTTAATCAACACATTAAAACCCACATCAATTCGCAAAAATCCAGATTCTTCTTCATTTTGTTGGAGAAATACCTCTACTCAAACTTTATTGCTCTGAACTGAATTGAATTGAATTGATTACATATTGAACTCATAGGGTCTATTTATAGACTCAGTTAGACACTTTTCTTAAACTTTGTAGGCTTCTAAACTATCTGGTAATCTCAACTATAGATTAACTCAAATTACCTAATTTGTCTTTATCCAAGATCTAATTGGATCTTATCCGAAATCAGATTGACTCAATAAGATATTCTAGAATCAGATAATCTAGATTACAATATAATTCTAGTACCACTAGAATTCTATCATCCCCCCATAAGCGAGATTATCTGAATTACATGAAATTTCCCCCACAATTCAGATTTTGCACACTCCCAATGCATTTTTTTCACTAGTGCAATAGTTGTTGCTACTTACAACTGCATTTGCCTTGCTAAATGGTCACCTTTTCTTTTGACCAATTCTTTCTCTTGGACTTGAAGTCCTTTATTATTCTCCTCCCCTTCTTTAAGGAGGAACACACCTCTTTCTATTTTAGGTAAATCTAAAATCCTTGTCCTTTTCTTGTGTGCAACTATGGAGGTCTTCATGTAATATTCATCTTCATCTCTTTGAGCCCCACGACCCATAACTATAAAACACCACTGTGTTTTCTTTAGAGCACCATCGTGCTTTCTTCATAGGACCATCGTCCTTTCTTCTTCCTCTTCACCCCTTGCGCCTTGTTTTATTTTACTTTAAGCTACACCTTCGCTACTTTGGTCTTCTCGTGGAGCCTTTTTTTTTTCCTTCTTCTTTCTCCTTGATTTGCATTCTCTCCATCTACCATATTTTTTTACCATAAAAAATAGGGTTTGATGGTTGATAAGAACACACATATTCAAAGTCATTGAGTTTTT
>JAJIYU010005975.1:0-21493 GCA_030144865.1 Tinospora cordifolia | reverse complement strand
CTTGTAAAGTAGCACGGACCCAACCCGCATATTGGTTAAGTCCACTGTCAAATAGAACGGTGGTTAGGTCCAACACTCAAATCAAAGAAACATGGGGGTTGGGGTGTTACAAGGGGTGTCAAGAAGAGGGCAAGAATAAGCAATGAGGGTAGTGTCAATTCTTTGCTTTGGGATGAGATGAATGTGAGCAAGAAAGGGTATTTATAGGTGTTCATGAGCACAAGGGGGAATCTAAGGAAGCTCACCACATTCAGGACGTTTTTGAACTCATAAGGGCATGGTCTGCATAAAGAGGGCAAGTGAGCTCATGGTTGGCAAGTGGGACCACTATGGCTTTCTAATTTAAAAGATAGGAGTATAATCTTGTTTCCTGACTATGTGTGAACACGAAAGATGTTTAAATCATATTCTAATTCAAATGGGATGTCTCATATGTGCTAATGGAAACTTTCCTTTTTGGTTTCCTTGCTTGCTCATCACATAAACACACAAGGAATACTTTCCCATTCTCTTATTTCTTGGAAATCAAGCATGGGTGTACAATATCAGATTTGAGAGGACACTATATAATAGTTAAAGATGTTCATATTGGTTCCAAGAAACTATCTAAATAGGGTTGTTCACATGTGTGCGCACACACATGTACATGATTGGGCCGATTTTTGCTTAAGCGGGTGTAGGTGTACACAATCAAGTGGGGGTGTCTATGGAATCATGTCTCATGGTTTCTAGACCATTTAAACATCTACTAATGTGGGTGTATTGAATCATTTGCATGGAACATGGGATCATTTTACAAGGATTTAAATAATGAAAACATCCCATGGAGCTTTGGGTAGGATAGGGTGCACGTGATCATGGTGTTCCACCGATGTAACTTGCACATCTTAGGGATGGCCTTGACTTTATAGGTTCAAGAAATCAAATAAAAATTAATATCTCCTTATTTACATGGAATTATGATTTATATCCTATAGTTTTGGAATCACATAAACCTAATGTACATTTAAAAGTATGGTTTGGTCCTAGGTGATTTTCCTTCAAAAACATTTCTTATTTAAGACTCACTGAGGTCGCTAGGCAAATGAAAATTCAAATCTTGGCCAATTGTTCTAATTTTTGGATATTTCATTCACTTTGTTAGTTCATGTCATTCCTTTTCGTTTCAGGTCATTTTGATCTCCAGAAGTACCCTAAATGACAATTCTTTCTAATTTGACCCCCTAAAGGGTATTTGGCAAATGAAAACCTTTACCTCAACTATTGGTTTTAATTTTTGGATATGTTGTCCCCTTAGTTGGTTCATGTCACCTTAACTTCATTTCAAGTTATTTTGGGTCCCTAAGGGGCACTAAATGAAAGTTTTGGAACCTATCAGATTTAGGCCTAAAATGAGCCCGGTTTCATTTTGTATCCAAATTTTACTAAATAAATGATAAATTTTATTTAATTGAGTACAAAGAATTGAGGGTATTACAACTCGAGGTTCTGGATCAACAACAGGCTCAGGAGGACCTAGAGGATGAGAAGTAGAAAAAGATGCTAATTGAGTTACAAAAGCTCCACCCTCCTTAGTTTGATGGTACTGCAGACTGCATCATTGCCAATCATTGGTACCAAGAAATGGAGGAACATTTGAATGTACTAAAGGTGATTGGTTCGCATAGGGTAACGCTAGCCACACACCACTTCAAGCAACTAGCTAGAAGTTGGTGGAGAATGATGAAAATAAATCCTAACAGTAATGTTGAGACCATGAGCTGGGAAGAATTCAAGGAGGTCTTCTACGATAAATTCTTTCTAGAAGCCACATTGAGGAAGCTACAAGAAGATTTTATTCGATTGAATTAGAGGGACCTAACTATAGCTAAATAAAAAAGGAACTTCATTGAGCTGGCCAAATTCTCACCAAAACTGATCAGAGAAGAGAGAATGAAAGCAAATCATTTTGCACAAGGTCTCAAGATGGAGATCTAAAAGAAAACGATGACTTTGGCCCTAAAATTTATAACTTTACATCTTAGAGAAGGCTCTAACACTAGAATAGGAGCTAAACCTGGAACAGAGATTGAGGGGTAGACACAAAAGGCACAAAAATGAGAAAAATAAACAAGGGGCCCAAAAATAGAACAAGAGTGGCAGGAAAGCACCGCAGAATCAGAAACAAGGACAACCCAAAGATGAGGCAAAAGAATAGGCAAGGAGACAACGACTGTGCTACTTATGCAAGCAAGGGGGCCACCTAGCAAGATATTGCCTGATTGCACCAACTCAGGCTCGTCAGCAATAACAACCATTGAACAATCAAGAGGAGGTCAGAATGGTCATCCTCAGGGTAGACAACAACAACAACATGCCAATTAGGGGTAAAACTAGAGTCATGGTCAAAACCAAGCCAAAATATTTGCTATTGTCGAGGCTCAAGAAGAGCAATTCCATGATGTGAAAGGTGCATTCCTATTATTCAACGTTGTTGTAAGACTATTATTTGATTCGTGTGCTTCAAAATCCTTTATTTCTGAAGAACTAGCTAATAGGCTACAACTTGTAATGAAACCACTACCCATGACTTTGAATATGTCCACACCACTGGAGACCACCGTTACTTCTAAAAGGATGTGTACTTGTGACCTGAGGTTTGGGGATAAATTAATCTCTTTCAACCTATGTACTTTACCATTTTATGGCTATGATGTAATCTTGGGGATGGACTAGTTAGACCAGTATCAAGCACAGATAGATTGTCCTAAGAGACAAGTGACCATAACACTACCTTCGAGGAAAACCTATAGAATCAATGGTGACATTAAGGGACAACCAAAAAGTCCAACAATCGCCATGATGAACTGCCTAAAGCAAAAAGATGTATTTAAGAAACTTGATGAAGAAGACCTTGTATAGAGTAAAGAGGAATCTAAGACATAGCAGTTGTTAGTGAGTACAAAGATGTATTCCCAGATGACTTGCTTGGACTACCACCTGCTAGGGAAGTAAAGTTTAAGATTTAACTTCACCCTGTAACTAACGCCATAGCCATACCGCCCTACAGGATAACACCAATAGAGCTAATCGAGTTAAAGACTCAAGTAGATGAGCTCTGAGAAAAAGGCTTCATCAGGCTAGGTGAATCACCATGGGGAGCTATAGTGTTGTTTGTAAAGAAGAAAGATGGGTCTATGAGGCAATGTGTTGACTACAGAAAATCGAATCAAGCAACCGTAAAAAACAAGTATCCCCACCAAGGATTGATGTCCTATTTGGTCAGTTAAGAGGAGCAACTCATTTCTTGAAGATTAATCTTAGGTCGAGATATCACCAACTGAGAATCAAGGAGTCTAATAGACACAAACTGACCTTCAGAACATAATATGGACACTTTGAGTTCACCATGATGCCATTTGGTTTGACCAATACCCGAACTGCATCTATGGATTTGATAATTAGAGTGTTTAGACAATACCTTGACTAGTTTGTGTTGGTATTCGTGGATGACATCCTAATGTACTCTAAGTCAGAATTCGAATACGTAGAACACTTGAAACTTGTGTTGGAGACCCTTAAAAAACACCAATTGTATGCCAAGTTTAGCAAGTGTAAATTCTAGATGAAAACAATCAAGTTCTTTGGCCACGTAATATTAGTGGAAGGCATCTTTGTAGATGTAGAGAAGGTGGAAGCTATCATGGACTGGAAGCAACCAAGGATAGTTATAGAGATCTAGAGTTTCTTAGGCCTAGCTGGATATTACTAAAGATTCATCCGAGATTTTTCTTAGTTAGCATAACCTATGACCAAGTTGACCAAAAAAGGAGTTAAGTTCACATGGAATGAGAAATGTGAACTAGCATTCCAAGAACTAAGGAGGAGATTAACTACGGCCCCATCATATATGTTTTTTACATAGATGCTTCATAGAATGTGTTGGGTGTAGTCCTAATACAGGAAGGAAAGGTTGTTGCTTACATCTCATGAAAACTAAAGATCCATGAGCAAAACTACCCAACACATGACCTAGAGTTAACAGCTATAGTGTTTGTTTTAAAGATTTGGAGACACTATCTTTATGGTGAGAAATTTGATCAATTTTCATATCACAAGAGTTTGAAGTACATCTACACCCAAAAAGAGTTGAACCTTAGGCAACGATGATGGATGAAATTCTTTGAGGATTATGATTTTCAACTACACTACCATCCGAGGAAGGCCAATGTGGTGGTATATGCCTTGAGTAGGAAGTTCTACAAATAGGAGGAGGAAAAGGGCAAGATGTACCAGTTGATCGAAGACTTTAGATTAGGAGTAACCTTGAATGAAAAATGAGCCTATCTCTATAGCATGTGTTGCCAACCAAATTTTTTGCATCATATTCGGGATGAACAAGGCAAGATAAGTAGCTCACTAGCCTGATAGAAGGAGTCGAACAAGGTAAGCATTCTGACTTTAAGCTAGATTGTAACACCCCAACCCCCACATTCTTTGAGTTTTGGACATAACCACCATTATTCGACAGTGGGCTTAACCATTTGGTGGGTTGGTTCATGTTACTTTACAAGTGACACACACTTGACTTTTTATTTTTTAATACCTCATGCCTTAGGATAGATTCAAGAATACAAATATCATTCAAAATCAAGGCAATTAGAGATAAAGAAAAATTCAACTTCTTTATTCATAAAAATAAAGTACATAACTTTATAATGTAAACTATTACATCGTTGTTCAAATAAATTTATAACCCCTACAATAAAATAAAATTCCAGTGGAAGACTTGTGCAAAATTGGGCAACATGCCCTTATATTAAAAAGAAACTTTAAAAAATAGAAACTTGCTAAACTAGAAAATATTCAAATTTCCATGGTCTTCGTAGTTTAATTTCCTAAAAAACAAAAAAAAAGATGAAGGGGTGAGCACAAAGCTCAGTGGATCCTTTTCAAAAAACCATTTTTCAAATTCAAAAACAATAACACATTCATATTTCAGACACTTGCATGCATTAAGCGTTTCAAGCATCCATTTGTTTAAAGTTGAGATTTTAGACCAAAAGGATTTTGAAGCCCTTGATGTTCTTAACAAAGTACCTCCTTAGAGTGAAATATGGCCTTTCTTAGCCAATTTCATTGGACTTTTAGACTTCAAGGGACATTACCCACCAACCAAGTACTTTGGTCTTAGAACCATATGAACTAATCATATGAAAAGAACATCCATAGCAACCTACATGTATGTTATGATGGTACGTGGTTAATATCACCATCATCTTTGTTAAATCATGCATTCTTGAATCATAAGATAAATTTCAAAACATGAAAACAAAATAAATAAATTTAGCATATGATCAAACTGAAAATTTAATCATGGAACATTTAAAATCATGCATCATACTTTGAAATAAAGCCTAAGTATGATACTACACATGGCATGATTATTATGCATGCATAAATGCAAACAAGAATCAAATCTAAAACTGAAATATATTTTAGAATACTTAAACTGAAATTATTCTTGGTTTCAAAAGCAAAACAACCAGTGAACATGCTAAAACTTTGAATAAGAAGAAAAGGATGTAACAGAAATCACTTCCACCTTAAGATGTAGTTTCCCCCAAAGTTTGTACAAGAGCTCCCAATGTTCAAGCACTAAGAAAATCACCCAAAAAGAATCTCCAAATCAAGAACTTCTCATAGTCAATAGGGAAAAGAATGGTGAGAAGGGGAGCCAATAAGAGGGCTTAAAGAACAAGATGACAATTCAACTCTTGTTTCTTGGGATGAGATGAATTGTGAGCATGGGTGGTGTTTATAAAGAGTTTAAAAGGGTAGAAAATGGCAAGTTTGTGGTGTCATCTTGTGGGAAACTTGCCAATTCTTCAAAATTTCGTGCCCCCTAAGCATAGGAGATTAGCAAGTGATTTTTTTTGAAAATTTTTGGGAATTTAGAAACCAATTTTTTGATTTTCAAAGCATTTATCTCGGATTTATTCGGATTTTTGGTTTTTTATTTCGGAGCAAACGATCCAGACCATCGGATCGTTCTCGATCACAGTAGCAAATCTCCAATCGGGCGGGTTGCATCAGAGCGGTTGGATTTTCCTCGAGCGCGGTGTCTGGTTCGCGATGGATCGAGATGAGTATATCTGAGCCGTCAGATGTGCATCAATTACGGTGTGCGGTTCGCGATGGATTGGAGTTCGTCTTTCTAGGCCGTCGGATGTGCATCGATCGCTGTGTGGTTCGCGATCGTGATCAACAAAACTATCCTAGACCGTCTAATCTTCCTCAATCACTGTATGTTCACGATTAACGAATGCGCCTTCGATCTTGATCATCTGATGAACCTCGAGTAAAGCATTAGTTCGCGATCGATCGAAGATGTCTCAAATCTAGGCCATTAGATCGTCCTCAAGCGCTAAACTTTCGCAATTTCTGAATCCGCCTGGTTTGTGAATCGTTGGATCTGATGGATTGATCGTGGCCATTGGATCATGTTGATCTGGTGCTCCTGGGTGTTGTTTTGGGCTTTGATCGTGACCGTGATATGTTAGATCGTGCGGATGATGTGTTTCTGGCCGTTGGATGCAGTTTCTAATACCAAAATCTCTTTTTAAGGTTGTTATTATCCGGATTTTGCTCATTAAACACTTTCTAATTGATGAAAACTTGGTTTTATTGCACAAATCATTCTATTTTATGGACTTCCTAATATTTTTCTCTTTTCTAATTGTTTAATATTGCATTTATTAGATATTTTTCTAATATTTTTTCCCTTTCTGATTTGTGTATCTAGCTCACATCCTTCTATTTTATTGATTTGCTAATATTTTTTCCTTTCTAATTATTTAATATTGCATTTATTAGATACTTTTCTATTTCTTTAATGCCAATAATTAATAAATCCATATTTCTCTATATTTCTCATTTCTTCATTTCATATATTTTTCTATATATTTATTTTTATTTTCCAAGAAGCAAAAATAATTATATATATATATACATGTAATTTACTTTTCTTACTTTATATTTGATAATTAATCCCATAATTGTTTCATTATTTGTATAATTATAAAATAATTCTTATACAATAATATTTGATAATTCTACTTATCTTATGTCATTTGTTGGATCATACTAATATTAAGATTTCATTTTCCTCCAATTATTTAGAATTTTTCTCAATAAATCTTATAATTTCCACTCAAAAACTTTAAATTTTGTCAACTTTATTTAGTTTTAAGTTATTTGACAAAATTATGAGGTATTACATAGATGTTGAGAATATCCAAAGACTTTGAGATAGAATTTATGTGCCTTAGAATGGACCAAGTAAGCAGGCCACATTGGATAAGGTCCCTCAGACCAAGTACATGATGTATTTAGGCAATGACAAGATGTATCAAAACCTCAGAAAAATCTACTAGTGGTGAGGAATGAAGAAGGATGTGGCTAAGTATGTCTCTAAGTGCTTAACCTGTTAAAAAGTGAATGCTGAACACCGGAAGCCCTTTGAAATATTACAACCACTCCCTATCCCTATTGGAAGTGTAATAATGTTGCCATGGACTTTGTTAGTAGGTTACCTAGGAACTAGAAAATAAAAGATACTATATGGGTAATTGTGGATTGTCTCACTAAAGGGGCTCATTCCCTGCCAATTAGATGCACAGACCAAGTTAGTAAGTTAGGAGAACTCAATATGAAATAGATAGTAAGACTTCATGGTGTACCCAAGACGATAGTGTCTGACCGAAACTCTCTCGATTCACTTCACAATTCTGGCAAAGTTTATAGAAGGAGTTGGTCATCAAATTAACCACGAGCACTACTTTTCACCTCAAACTGATGGTCAATATGAGAAAGTTATTTTGAATCTAGAAGACATGTTGAGGTCTTGTGTCCTTGATTTCAAAGGAAACTGGAGTAAGTACCTACACTTAGCGGAGTTTGCCTAAAACAATAGTTATTAAGCAAACATAAATATGGCACCATATGAAGCCCTTTGTGGAAGCCCTACAAATCACCAGCTTGTTGGACTGAACTTGAGGATCATGTGTTTACTAAACCAGACATGGTGGAAGAGATGAATAATCACGTCAAACTAATACAGAAGAGGTTGGTCACAACAAAGAGTCAACACACCGAACACACTGGGACACACCGGGTGACTCAAGGTAATGTCCCCTCCCCTTGGGGTTTTCTTTCGCCTCTGTGGAGATTCGAACCAAGGACTTGAGGCATAAGTAACTTGATTTCATGAAATCACTACCATTGAGTTGTATCTCAATGGTAGCGGGATTCATGAAATCTGGGTACTTAAGCCCTAGGTCCAAGGTTCGAATCTCCGTCGAGGCGAAAGAAAATCCCAAGGGGTGGGAACAGTACCTGTGAGTCACCACATCCACGTGTGTGGCCGGGGTATGCAATGTATCCGACCTATGCGTTGTGACAAGAAAAAGGTGTCTTCTTTTGTAACATGCTGACACACTAGCTGACTCAAGGTACTATCCCCTCCCCTTGACAGCTAAATGGCAGTGGGTTTCATGAAATCAAGGTACTTATACCCTAGGTCCTTGGTTCAAATCTCCACGAAGGCAAAAGAAAACCCCAAGGAGAGGCAACAATACCTTGAGTCACCCGATGTGTCCAGTGTGCCGGTGTGTTACATCGTACATAACGTCTTCCATGTATCGATGCTAAGAAAGTACGAACTTGATCCTTCTCATATAATCCATTGGGACGAGGTGAATATCCAAGATGATGCTACTTATGAAGAAGCGGCAATTAGGATCTTTGATCACAAGGTATAGAAACTAAGGATGAAAGATATTTCCTTAGTCAAAGTTCTCTCGAAACATCATGAAGTAAATGAAGCCACCTAAGAGATGGAAAGTGAAATGAAGAGTAACTATCCACACCTTTTTACTAGAAATACCTGAGGAAATAACATATGACTAAATGTGTACAAATTTAAAGGATGAAACTCATTTTAAGGAAGGTAGGTTGTAAAACCCTGAAAATTTGTACTAAATGCAATAAATGAAGTTAAAATTTATTTCCTACAATTATATGAAGATTTGAGCCAGTTGGAATTCATTTCCAGTTTATAGGAATTAGCAAGTACATAATGACATTCGGAATAACAAGTGATACCTTGTGTCGATGCATAATACCAAAATTTGAAACAGAAGAAAATAGAAATTCAATAAATTGGAAGAAAAATGGAAAATAAAAGGAATTGGTGAAGAAACGAACCAAAAACACAAACAAAAAAACCTAAAATAGAGAAACCATGGTCTTGCGATTAAAGGAGCTGCAAAAGTGCAGTCCTCCATCAGAGAGTCATGGTCTTGCGATTGAGAAATCGCAAGACCACGGTTCCCTCGTGGAGGATTGTGGTCTTGCATTTTGTGGAGCCTTAAGACCCCAGTCTTGAGGAACCAATAACTGCGTCTCATATGGCAATTCCCGAACCCTTGTTACGCACAAAAAGAATTAGAAAGTGTGCAACATAAAACCCTAACCCTACACACACATGTGCGGCACTCAAGAAGAGAATTGGAAAGTTTCTATTAATTGGACATCCAAACCTCCCAATCCTTGATCCTTGAAACTCTAGATAAAAGGTCTCTTTGCTCACATTCTCTTCATCCCAGCAGGACTTGACACGTTTTTTTTACTCTCTCTCTCCCCCTATGCCTCTCTCTTGGCATTCTTTATCTCTCTAGAGTTATTCTAAATAGCAATTAGGGTAGAAGTAACGAAGTGCTATAGAAATTTTGTAGTAGTTGGAATTGAAGTATAGAAGTGTTGCTGAAATTTAGATTTGGTCAACTAGGATATCAAACCTCTAAGGTGGAAGTGATTTCTAGAACCTCTACTTTGTTGTTTTAGATTAATGAGATATTTATGCACATTTCAATTTCAGTTTATCATGTTTTCATTTTAGTTTAGCATGCCATGTTCAATCATTCATTAAACCATACCATGCTTAGACTACGCATGCTTAGGTTTATTTTGATATGCTATGCATGACTATAATGCTTTCATGTTTTCATGTTGATATCATGTTAAATCTGATTTAAATTGTTTATGATTTTTGAATATTGGATTAAATGAAAGATTTTCATAATAAGAACCACGTACTATCACAGTGATCCACAAGGATTGTTGTGGATTACTATGGGTGTTCTTTACATGTGATTAGTTTACATGGGTGAGGTTCCAAGATATTTGGAATATGGGTGAAACCCTAAATCCAATGAAATTTGGTACAAATGAATGCCTTTTCACTCAAATGAGGTTTTTTGCTAAGAACATCAAGGGTTGAAACCCTTTTAGTCTAATTTACAACTCAAAATAATAAATTGTTTGAAATGCCTAATGATAGTAAGTCTTTGAATTTGGATATTTTATTAGTTTGAAATAATAACTTGGTGGTTTTGAATGATCCACTAGGTTATATATTCACCCTTCCTAACTTTATCTTTTCAAGAAACTAGACCTTTGAAGATACATGAGAGAGCTAGGTTACTTTTAAAAAGTTTCTATTTTAATGTAAGGTCATGTTGGCCAAATTTTGAATATTCGGCTATAGTTTGAATATGAATTATGTACTCTTTTCTTTTTATAAATTAAATTAATAATGTTAAAGATTTCTTTTATCGCTAATTGTTTTGTCTTCTTGAATTAATTATTTAAATTAAAGTGAGTTAAGTACTCTAAATATTCAACCAAACTTGGGATAAAAGAATTAGAAGGTCAAGTGTGAGTCACTTGTAAAGTAATACTAGCCCAGACTCGCCTTGTAGTTACGTCCAAATAAGAACTCAAGGGTTCGGGGTGTTACAGTGGTGGTTTTGGATGAACTCATTCCCTATGCTTGGATGGTATGCGACAGTCAATTGTAGTGGGGCTTGGGAGCCTTATATGTAATACTTGAAAACTTTATATTTAACTAAATGAAATTCAAGATTAATTTAGTGAAATTGGATGCAAAATGAAACCAAGCTCATTTCAGGGCTAAATTTGGCAGGTTTTTTAAGGTCTCATTTGGTGGCCTTTAGGGACCCAAAACAACTTGAAATGAAGTATAGTAACACAAACCAACTAATGGGACAACATATCCAAAAATTAGAACTATTGGTCAACGTTAATGTTTTCATTTGCCAAACATCCTTCAAGGGGTCCAAATTAGAAAGAATTGGCATTTAGGGTACTTCGAGGATCGAAATGACCTGAAACAAAAAGAAATAACATGAACTAACAAAGTGAATGACATATCCAAAAATCAAAACAATTGGTCAAGATTTGGATTTTCATTTGCCTAGTGACCTCAGTGGGTTTTAAATAAGGAAAGTTTTTGAGGGAAAATCTCTTTGGGCCAAACCATACCTTAAAATGTGCATTAGGTTCATGTGATTTTAAAACTATAGGATATAAATTATATTTTCATGTAAATAAGGAGATATTAATTTTTATTTGATTTTTTTTAACCCATGAAGTTATGGCCACCCCTAAGATGTGCAAGTCACATGGGTGGAACACCATGATCATGTGTACCCTACCCTACCCTAAGCTCCATGGGACGTGTCCATTATTTGAAACCATGAAGAATGATCCCATGTGCCATGTAAATGATCAAGTATGCCCACACCTATAGAAACCACGAAGAATGATTCCATGTGCCAAGATAAATGATCATGTATACTAGGGTTACATATAAAATGTCTCATAAGTGTGTGTGTGTGTGTGGGCACACATGTGACAAACCCAAGATAGAAGTTTAATAAGAGTGTGTGATTTAAAGAGATATAGAAAGATTCCTTCACCTATAAAAAAAATTAGAAAATAGAAACTTGCCTCATGCTCACATGTGGAGCCAAAAAGGGATAAAATTCAAGGAAAATAAGAAACATTCCAAAGCTTTGTTTTTATGTGCTCATATTAGAAACTTATTTGATTTTATGAATCACAATATATTAGAATGTTTCCATACTAATAGAGGATGTTTAAGAGAGATTAGAATGTATTCTAAACCTTTAATTGTGTTCACACTTATAAAAGAAACAAATAAGGTTCAAAGATTTTGCTCACACTTGGATTGGAAACCTTAGTGGTCCCACTTGCCAACCATGAGCACACTTGCCTTTCTCACGCAAACCATCCCCTTATGAGTTTGGAAATATTCCCAAGTGTGAGCTTCCCTAGCTGCCCTAGATGCCCCCCTTGTGCTCATGAACACCAATAAATACGCCCTCTTACTCACATTCATCTCATCCCAAAGCAAAGAGTTTACATTTTCTTTTTTGCTTGTTCTTACCTTCTTCTTGACACCTCTGCTCACTCTCTTTTCTTTCTTATGTGAGAAGTTCTTATTTTAGTATTTTAGAGAGTTGTTGAAGTAGTCTCGTTGGTGGTTTAAAGTTCTGAAAGTGGTTGATAAGGCGAACCTCTGCTGAATTCAACACAAACTCAAATTAAGGTGGATTTCTTAAACCTCTACTTTGCTATTTTAAATTTCTAGCATGTTCATACTTGTTTAAATTCTAATTTCCAACGTCTTAGGTTAGTTTCAGCATGTTTAATCATATTTTAATTTTAGTTAGCATGTTTTTATGTTTAAATCATTCATGAAAGCATGCAATGCTTAGAATTTATGTTTAGAATTTAATTCAATGTTTCAAGTATGCGATGTAATGTTTTCATGATTTCTTTGTTGCTTAAAATTCTGATATTTACATTTTGAAATTCCTTTATGATTATGTGATTCTTAAATATAAGGAATTCAAGAGAAGAACCACGCACTATCATAGTTACCCGTATGGGTGCTATGGGTGTTCTTAACATATGCTTGGAGTGTGTGGTTGCGAGGCACAACTAAGGGATACTTGGTATGTGGCATCTAATGGAAAGTGACAAGAAAATGTCTTTCCACCCTAAAGAAGGATATCTAAATTAAGAACATCAAGGGAGTAAATCGCCTTTCAGTCTTAATGTCAAGTACAACCAAAAAGGTGTTTGAATCACTTAATGCATAAAAGTGTTTGAATTTGCATGTGCTATTGATTTGAAATAGTAACTTAGTTGTTTAATGAATGATCCACTGGGTTATGTACTCACCCCTTCCTTTTATATTTCAGGAAATTAACTTGAATCATGAAGGCCATGGATATGAAATTATTTCAAAGTTTTGAAAGTTCTATTCAAAGGGCATGTTTTCCAAATTTTGAATTTAAGACTTCTACTAAATTTTAGTTATGTTTTGAAAGTTATGTACTCAAATTTTGATTTAAGAATGTAACTTTCTTTATTTTATTTGAATAAATAAAGAGTTTGAAGTATTCCTTTATCTAATTGTATAGCCTTATTGAATTGAAATCTAATACACTGTAATGTATCCATGAGCGTTTTTAATAAGTGTTTAAATAAAGAAATTGATATGCAAGTTGTGTATTTATAAATGTAACATAGGACCCAACCCACCTTGTGGTTGAGCGTAAACCTGTCTCTTGGGGGTTGGAGTGTTACAGAGGTGGTATCAGAGCCTAGGCTTTAGGTGTATTGGGGGAAAAAAATAGAAATTCAAGCCTAAACATGTGTTGATTAGGCTAGAAATGGAAAATCAAACAGTAGTTGCGTGACAAGAATTAGAAACCCAAATTAGGGCTTCACATTGAATTGAATTAAAATTTTAGTACCCTACCTTCTATTTTTGAAAATTGATAAATGTTTTAGAAAGTGTTTTCAAAAAGGAAGTATATGTTTCTGAAATATTTTGTTTGGATACAAAGACTACAAGTTAAGCTGATAATGGGTAAGCCTTGTCCCGAGTAAAGTTAAACATTGAAAGGGAGGTGGGTTATTCTGCCCTAAAAAGCATAGTTGCTAAGCAGACTTTGGTCTTGCTGCCTGATCTGAAGGTTGTCCCACCAGCTTATACGAGTAGTCTGAGTTAAAGAATACCCTTACTTTCTATAAAAGGAAATTAAAATGTGAAAAATTAGGTCAAGAAACTGTTTAGAAGTCAAAAAAGATGCCAAAGGTCGTTTCTTGACTAGACAGAGGTTGTGAGTCAACCAGTTTGAAACCATGGGTCTTGGGGATTGACCTTAGGTAGAGACATGGGTGTAGTCATGGGTGCCATAGTAGATCAAAAGCATAAATCTTTAGGACATTGGCTAGAGACTGAAACTTGTTTGAAAAAAGAAAATATTTTGATTAGGACACAGGACTAGGAAACTTCTGTATCTTTTGATTTCTATGTAGTATGGGATGCATAGGAATTCAAGGATATGGAGGAAGCCTGGACTCGGAGAAAGATGGACCATGTGTGGTGAATGATCGGTAACTCTAGCAGAACGGGTTTCGTTATGCTCACTGGTAAGGGACGGTGGAGTATAGTGGGCTCAGGAACCTTAATTATCAAGCAATTTGCAAAATTGTTTGGGTGCAGCTCTGTTCTTGGTGGAAGCCTAAGTGGAAGGGGTAGAGTGTTATGGGACACTTGAACCTAAAAGCTTAGGTGGAAGCTTGGAACCTTGCTGTGCTAGCTTGATTGTATGATTGTGTGATATGCATGTTTTACTATTTATTTGCTTTGAGACCAAATCTTGTACCCATGCATGAAAAGAACCTAGAAGAAAAACTTTTAGGCCACTAAACAGATTGATGACCTAGAAACTGAATCTAGAGTCATGATAGTACGAATGTTTGCTGAAACAAAGATTGACGTTAAAAAGATGAGCCAGGAAGAGTTCAAGGAGGTCTTCCACAAAAAGTTCTTTCCAAAGATGACACTGTGGAAGCTACAAGAGGACTTCATTAGGTTGAATCAAAAGGACTTTACTATGCTGAGTACGAGAGAAAGTTTACTAAATAGGATAAGTTCTCTCGGGAGCTGATCTAAGAAGAAAGAATGAAAGCTAATTGGTTTGCTCAGGATCTCAAGATTGAGAAACAAAAACTGATTATGACTGTAATCTTAAAGACGTATAGGGATCTTAGGGCATGAACTCAACTTAGAACAGAGGTTGGGAAGAAAGAACAAGAGGCCTAGTAATGAAATAGAGAACCCAAAGGCCTAAAAGACGAATAAGAGTGGTGGGAAGGCACTACAGACCTAGAAATAGAGGCAAAATAAAGATAAACTAAAAGAGTAGGTGAGGAAGTAGGGACTGTGCTATGTGTGCAGCTAGAAGGGTTATGTGGCAAGAAACTGCCCGACTACACCCGCCGAGGCTCCTTAGCCACAAAATTCTTAGGGAAGACGTCAAATTGATCATTCTCAGGATAGACAACAATAACAAAATGCCAACCAGAGGTAAAATCAGGGTCGTGGGTAGAACCAGGCCAGAATGTTTGTTGTTGAGGTTCAAGAAGATCAAGGCCTACCCTAAAGACCTTAGTATAAAAAAAAAATTTAGGACAACTTGATTAGCCCTTTATTTAAAATTGTTGTATGTTAGCATTTATGGGTTTTAAGGTTTGATAAGGTTTTGTACCTATTCTTTTCAATAAATGAAATTTATTCCCTTAAGAATCCTTGTTGTTACACTTTTAAGGTTCAAAATAAAAAGTCTAGAAATAGAAAGCGTTAGTAATAACCCATGGCCTGCCATGATGTCGAGTCCACTAAGATAGAGGTGGGGTATAATAAAGAAACTTTGACCTTCAAATAGATTGAGAACTTTAGGCTAGGTATGACCATAAATGAAAAATTAGCCTATCCCTATAACATGTCTTACCCATTGAATCTTTTGCAATCAGATTGGGGGAGAACAAAGGCAAAACGAATGACTCACAAGCCTAATAGAAGAAATTGAATAAATAAGCATACTGACCTTATGTTAGATGCTGAGGATACCCTAAGACTAAGGGAGAAAACACTGTATGGGTAATTGCAGATCTTCTCACTAAAGTGGCTAATTTTTTCTAAGCAGATCCAAATTAAGGCAGTAAGTCAGATAGCGTTACCCAGACACTAGAGGCTATGTTGGGCTTTTGTGTCTTAGACATTAAAGTAAATGGGATAAACTACAAAACTCACCCCTCTCGCATCATCCACTAGAAGCAAGTGAATATTTAAGGTGATGCTACGTACGAGGAAGCACTAGTTAGAATCCTCAACTATAAAGTACGTAGTCTATGAAGGAAGGATATGCCATTAGTGAAGGTACTATGAAAACATCATGGGGTCGAAGAAGCTACCAAGTATCCACATCTATTCACTAAAAATCCTTAGTTATGTACAAATTTTGAGGAAGAAATTTTTCTAAGGAGGGTAGGTTGTAATACCTTGAAAACTCTATAATTATTTAAATGAAATTCAAGATTATTTTAGTGAAATTGAGTGCAAAATGAAACCAGGCTAATTTTAGGGCTAAATTTGGCAGGTTTTTGAAAGTCTCATTTGGTGACCTTTAGGGACCCAAAATAACTTGAAATAAAGTATAGTAACACAAACCAACTAATGGGACATCATATCCAAAAATTAGAACAATTGGTCAAGGTTAGGGTTTTCATTTGACAAACGCCCTTCAGGTAGTCCAAAATACAATGAATTATCATTTCGGGCACTTTAAGGGATCAAAATGACCCGAAACAAAACGATATAACATGAACTAACAAAATGAATGACATATCCAAAAATTAGAACAATTGGTTGAGGTTAATGTTTTCATTTGCCAAATGCCCTTCAGGGGGTCCAAATTAAAAAGAATTGGCATTTAGGGTACTTCGGGGGAACAAAATGACTTGAAACAAAAAAAAATGACATGAACTAACACAATAAATGACATATATGAAAATTAGAACAATTGGCCGAGATTTGAATTTTCATTTGCCTAGTGTCATAGTGGGTCCTAAATAAGGAAAGTTTTTGAGGGAAAATCACCTTGGGCCAAACCATACCTTAAAATGTGCATTAGGTTCATGTGATTCTAAAACTATAGGATATAAATTATATTTTCATGTAAATAAGGAGATATTAATTTTTATTTGATTTTTGTGAACCCATGAAGTCATGGCCACCCTTGAGATGTGCAAGTCACGTGGGTGGAACATCATTATCATGTGTACCCTGCCCTACCCTAAGCTCCATGGGACGTGTCCATTATTTGAAACCATGAAGAATGATCCTATGTGCCATGTAAATGATCAAGTATGCCCACACATATAGAAACCATGAAGGATGATTCCATGTGCCAAGATAAATGATCATGTATAATAAGGTTACATATAAAATGTCTCATAAGTGTATGCGTGGGCACACATGTAACAAACCAAAGATAGCAATTTAATGAGAGTGGCTAATTTAAAGAGATATAGAAAGATTCCTTCACTTAGAAAAAAATAGAAAATAGAAACTTGCCTCATGCTCACATGTGGAGCTAAAAAGGAGAAAATCCAAGGGAAATAAGAAACATTCCAAAAACTTTATTTTTGTGTACTCATATTAGAAACTTATATGATTTTATGAATCACAATATATTAGAATATTTTCCTACTAATATAGGACATCCAAGAGAGATTAGAATGTATTCTAAACCTTTAATTGTGTTCACACACATAAAAGAAGCAACTAAGGTTCAAATATTTTGCTCACACTTGGATTGGAAACCTTAATGGTTCCATTTGCCAACCATGAGCACACTTGCCTTTCTCACCCGAACCATCCCCTTATGAGTTTGGAAATATCCCTAGCTTCCCTAGATGCCCCTTGTGCTAATGAACACTTATAAATACCCCCTCTTTCTCAATGCATCTCATCCCAAAGCAAAGAGTTGATACTTCCCTTTTTGCTTGTTCTTGCCTTCTTCTTGGCACCTCTTCGCACTCCCTTTTCTTTCTTATGTGAAAAGTTCTTATTTTAGTATTTTAGAGAGTTTTTGAAGTAATCTTGTTGGTGGTTTAAAGTTTTGAAAGTAGTTGATAAGGTGAACCTCTGCCAAATTCAACAAAAACTCGGATTAAGGTAGAGGAGATTTCTTAAACCTCTATTTTGCTATTTTAAATTTCTAGCATATTCATGCTTGTTAAAATTCTAATTTTCAGCATGTCTTATTTTAGTTTCAGCATGTTAAATCATATTTTAATTTTTGTTAGCATGTTTTTATGTTTAAATCACTCATGAGAGCATGCCACGCTTAGAATCTATGTTTAGGATTTAATTCAAGGTTTCAAGCACGTGATGTAAAGTTTTCATGCTTTTTTGGTTGCTTAAAATTTTGATATTTAAATTTTGAATTTCTTTTATGATTATGTGATTCTTAAATATACAAAATTCAAGATAAGAACCACTAACTATCATAGTGACTCGTTTGGGTGCTATGGGTGTTCTTAACACATGCTTAAAGTGTGTGGTTGCAGGGCGCAACTAAGAGATACTTGGTATGTGGCATCCAATTAAAAGTGACAAAGAAATATCTTTCCACCCTAAAGAGGGGTATCTAAATTAAGAACATTAAGGGAGTAGAACCCCTTTTACTCTTAATATCAACTACAACCAAAAATTTGCTTGAATCACTTAATGCATGAAAGTGTTTGAATTTGCATGTGCTATTGATTTGAAATAGTAACTTAGTTGTTTAATGAATGATCCACTAGGCTATGTGCTCACCCCTTCCTTTTATTTTTCAGGAAATTAACTTGAATCATGAAGGCCATGGATATGAAATTATTTCCAAGTTTTGAAAGTTCTATTCAAAGGGCATGTTTTCCAAATTTTGAATTTAAGACTTCTGCTAAATTTTATTTAAGTTTTGAAAGTTATGTACTCAAGTTTCGATTTAAGAATGTAACTTTTTTTATTTTATTTGAATAAATAAAGAGTTTGAAGTATTTCTTTATCTAATTGTATAGCCTTATTGAATTGAAATTTAATACACTGTAATGTATCCATGAGCATTTTCAATGAGTGTTTAAATAAAGAAATTGATATGCAAGTTGTGTATTTATAAATGTAACATAGGACCCAACCCACCTTGTGGTTGAGCATAAACCTGTCTCTTGGGGGTTGGGGCGTTACATTAGACATCAAAACACTTGCAAAATTGTTTGGGTATAGTGAGGCTTCTAAGGGAAAATTTATTTCTATGGGCAAGAATCGTCTTGGATGCTCTAACCCCGAAGCATGGGTGGAAGCTTGGAGTCTTACTATGCTAATGTGCAGTTTGTGATGATATATGTGATTGTTTGCCTGCATGTTTTGTATATGTAAAGATTGTTGAAATACATGTATGTTTTTAAATTTTGAAACCAAATCCTATAACTAGAAATGAAGAATTCATTGTGGACTTAAAAGCATAAACTAATATGCCACAGGACAAAGGGGAACTTAAAGACATGAATATAGAGTCAATGATCTAAGTATGTACATGGGATTTCATCAATAATTCTATGATGACTTAATGGATCTTTGGTTGTACATAAATAGCCGAATCCAAGAGACGTGCTATGAGAGTTTTCGCGTCCGATGAGACTAAACCTTAGGGGCAAAGGGCACAGATTAACCAAACTAAGGCTAAGGTTGGAGCTGCATTGATCTGGAGTTTCTGGATGAGATTACCAAACGGGTCACTAACAAATCATGAGAGTATTGCCATTGCCACAGATGTAAGCACAGGTACCACTAGAGCCACAAATATAGGCCCCACCCTAAGAGCAAATACCGGTACAACACTCAGCACCTATACCAGAGGTTCTAGTCTGTCAAAAGATGCAGGAAGAAATTGAAGACGAAGAAATTGAGGACAAGGAATAGAGGGTATGTTGATTGAGTTATAGAAACTCTACCCATCCCAATTTGATGGTACGTCTAACAGCATGGCTGCAGATTACTGGTACCAAGAATTAGATGAACACCTGGATGTGCTAGGGGCTACAGGACCCCATAGAGTTACGCTAGCCACACATTAGTTTAAGGGACCACCCAGGAGTTGGTAGTGAATGCTAAAGGCAGATCTAAACACCAACGTTTGACACATGACTCAAAAAGACATGAAAACATCTGAATATGAGGTCAAGTTCACTGAATTGGCCAAGTTTGCACCTAAACTGATCAGGGACAAGAAAATGAAGGCTCGCAGGTTTGCAAAAGGCCTAAAAATTGAAATTCGTAGAGTGGTGGATCCAATGGGTCTAATGACTTACAAGGAAGTAGTCGAGAAAACACTACTGATGGAGCAAGAGGCCAACTTTGAGTAGAGTCTAAGAAAAAAGGGTAAGAGACCAAGCAATAGCAAAAAAATCTAAGGGAACCAAAAGAAGGCAGAACAAGAACATGCCACGAAGGCAACAAAACTAGGACAAAGTCAACAAGCAGCTAGCTCGGAGAGATGGAGCTTACTATAGCTATGGACAAAAGGGGCATCTTGCCAAGGACTATTAGAATCAGGGACCACAAAGATAGATCCAAGGGCAGAATAACGGTCAAGGTAGGAACCAAGTTGGATGTGGATAACAACAATTATAATAGAGGCAACACCAACAGCAGCAATAGCAGGGCAGATAGAACTAGGCCTGAGTGTTTGCTATTGAGGATGGACAAGCAAACCTAGCTTTAGCTGTCGAAGGCACATTTCTACTATTTAATGTTACTATTAATATCTTGTTTGATTTGGGTGCCACAAAGTCATTTGTGTCAAAGGACCTAGTTAGGATATTACAACTAGTGACATCCAACCCACCAGAACCACTATATGTATCCACTCCCTTAGGAACTATTGTGATTGCACGAAAAACTTGTACATGTGAGTTAAGGTTTGGAGATAAACTAATAACTGCCGACCTTAGAGTTTTACCTTTCTTTAGCTATGATGAGATATTGGGCATGGACAGGTTAACCTAATACTAGGCTCCAATTGATTGCTCTAGATGGAGAGTCACATTAACTCTGCCATTTAGTAAACTAATGAAGGTTAAGGGGGTATGCAAAGATTACCTTGAAGCCTTATGACTACTATGTTGCATTACATAAGGCAAAGTGAGGACTTTGCCCAAGCTCTAGATGATGATGTTAGGTAGCCAAAAGATATCTAGGAAATACTGGTAGTGCAAGAGTATCCATATGTGTTTTCAGATGATTTACCTAGACTACCACCACACAGACAGGTAGAGTTCAAGATTGAACTAAAACTAGGCACGAACCCTATAGCCATTCCTCTCTACAGAATGGCGCCAGTGGAATTGATTAAACTCAAGACACAGTTTGTAACACCTCAACCCCCACATTCCTTGAGTTTTAGACTTAACCACCATTGTTTTGATGGTGGACTTAACCAATTGGCGGGTCGGGCCGGTGTTACTTTACAAGTGACACACACTTGACTTTCTATTTTTCAATACCACATGCCTTAGAAAAAAATTCAATAGTGCAATTTCACATTTAATAAAATCAAGGCATTTAAAGGTAAAGAAAAATTTAACTTCTTTATTAATAAAAGAAAGTACATAACTTTCTAATTAAGAATAAACTATTACATTGTTTATCAAAAGAGATTCA